>VYZV01030733.1:84333-99910 GCA_013401275.1 Pandion haliaetus | reverse complement strand
CAGGATCCTTGCCCCCTCCATCCCCCACCATACGCACACTGGGGTGCTGCCCCCAACCATTTCTACCCCCCTCAAGCCAGGATGGTGTCCGTCCCGTCCCTCCCACGTTGCACCCCTTTTCCGCAGTGCCCCCCCCACCCCGGGCAGCCTTCCCTGCCTCCCACCCTCAGCCAAGGGCAGGCACCGGCCCAAAGCCACTGGTAACTTTCCACTATTCGGGCTCCAGTTTTGGGTGACTCTGCTCACCCGATCGATGGGCTGCTGGCTGGCACCCCACGGTCACCGGGGTGGGTGGTGTCGTCCCCCCCCACCCAGGACAAGGGTGGCCCTGCTGGTGGGTGCAGGCTGAGGATAGAGCGCTCCCCCGGGCAAGGCTGCAACAGCCCCGTGTCCCTGTTTGCAGCTGGGGACACCATCTGGCTGCCACACACTTGTCACACGGTGTTGAAAATCCAGCAGAAATGGATTTTTGGGGTGATTTGCATGCGGGGTTTCGGGTCAGTGTAGTGATGCAGGTGCTGCCGCTAGACTCCTCCCAGCTGCTGCCGGGAGCCTTATCTCTGCTCCCCACCTGGGTGCTGCTTATCGGGGAACCCCCGCTTGCCCCTCGCCATCGCTGCTGGAAATACCATAGGCAAGTAGGTCCTGCCCGCCCACGGGCAGGTTGCAAGGGCAGCACCGAGTGGGAGCTGCAGTGGGGGCGAGGCACGGCTGAGCCCAGCCCAGCCCCTTGCAGATTGAGCTGCAAACTTCTTTTTTTTTCTTTTTTTTTCTTTTTTTTTTTTAATATAAAAACTTCAAAATACCCCGCTTCAGCCCGTGGTGGGGGATGGCTCTTTTGAAGGTGCAGAGCAGCGGTGTTCTCAGGAGTGGCTGGTTTCTTCCCTGGGCATGCAGCCGTGGTCCAGGCACTTTGCTCAGCATCCCCTTGGGGCTGAGCTGGCCCCCGGCACGACCCAGCTAAGCTGGCAATGCCGGTGCTGCCAGGCTGGCATTGCTGCCCCCCTTGGTCTGGCTGTGCCTGTGCTGAGCATTTTCCTGTGGTTGACCACTGAGAGGGCTTTTGCAGGCAGGCTCTGCCTGCACCTTTATCTTGCCTGCTCACAGGGGGTGAATGTGGGTGGTTTGTGAGCAGTTTGGCCTGTGCTGGTCCCTTCTCCCCGCCCCCAGCAGATTTGGGGGTTGCATGCGTGGGACTCCTTGCTAGATGAGCTCTGCCTGTGCTGCGTGGGTCATTCCCACCCAAGAGAGCTCAGCAAAGCCACACACTGGGCCCTGTTCCTCGATGCCACCCTGCCTGAGCCCCAGAGTGATTTGCTCCAACAAATGGGGGGGGGTGGAATACCATCCTGGAGGTCACCCAGGGATGTCATGGAGTGGGGACAAAGCCTGGGTGAGGTGTGGGTGTCATTAGAAGGCCTGTGTTGGACCCTGGCCCAGGCCAAGCATTGTTCTGGGTCCTCCTTGGCTCCTTTCAGGGGCAAAACCCCAAATTACTGGTGCTTCTGCCAGGGACGGTGCTGAGCTGGGCTGTGCATGGTCAAGAGGGGGTGAGTGGTACAGGGCTCATGGCTGCTGGACTCCAGAGCTGTGTCCTTCCTTTACGCAATCACGTCGGGGCTTTACCCTGCTGCTAGCTGGGAAGCAGAGGTACAAACCAGATGCAGCCAGTGGGTTTTTTGGCCTCCTGGTGCCATCTGCTGTTGTTTTCCCCAGGCAGAGCTCCTGCAGGCAGAGCCGTGCTGGGCTTACCAGTGGCAAGCTGGAGATTACATCAGGGAAATGCCCTTTCTTCCCCAGCAATGGGCCCTGGCGGCTCCTTGTCACAGGCTTTCTGGCTGGGAACAGCAATGTAATGCAGGCAGGCACCAGCTTATCCCATCTGCTGCAGGCACATATCTGCCCTGCCCTGCCCTGCCCGGGCTGGCATCCAGAGCTCTGCCAGCTTGTCCCAGGAGTCCTTGGCCACGTGCTGAAGGCTGCTGCCAGGTCATGGTGGCACAGCTTGGAGAAAGGCGCCCTATGGGCAGCAGAGCCTGGGTGCTGCTCTGCTCCCGGGGCAGCCCATGGGCTGTGGGCTTCAGGGTGGGGGCAGCCCTGGGTGGGGTGTAGAAAGGCAGTGCTGCGGCTGGGCAGGGGCTTCTGTTCCCCAAGGGGTGAAACAAGGACACCCACCCCATAGTGGAGGTGATTGTGGTCCCTTTGCAGCCTTGGAACCATTGCTGCCCCATTGGCATCTCAAGCCAGGAGATGGGTTGGGGTTTTGCTAACACAGGAAACGACAATCCTGCCCCCGAGTGCTGTCAGAAACCCTGAACAGCTCTGGCATGCAGCACGTGGACTTTACTTCCTCTAGAGATGTCTTGCGTGGACACCTAATACCTGCCCCAGCGCGGGATTACAATCCAGCCCGGCCAATCTGCCTCCCAGAGCCACCACCTTCCCTTCTCCTGCTCCCAGTGCTGCTGCTGCCTGTGCCCAGTGCTCTGCCTGCATGTGCCACGGGTCCCGAGGTGACAGGGTGGTTTCTGTTTAGCTGGAAACTGGGCAAGGAGGTCCTTCAGCGGTCCTGGGCTGGTGCATGCTGGTAACTCATGCATGGGGCAGGCTTGAAGGACTCTTCTGCCGAGATCTTTGCTTTATTCCTACCTGCAGGGTTTTAAGCATCACCCATAGCTCTGGTCCGGGCTTCATGTGACCATGAGTTTTTGCTTGCATGTGGTAATTAAGGGACAACTTCTTCCTGGTGTTTCCTCATCCCCTTTGCCAGACGCATTTGCTGACGAGCAAAGCAAATATGCTGTGCTCATGGCACCCTCCTGGTAACCTCCAGGGCAAAATGGATTCTTGCCTACTTGTTTCTGACAGGGATTTTTGTGCTTCTCCTGAGACAGTTTATTCGAGCCTGATAAAAAAAACTTCCTGAAAGCCTTAGTCTGCTGTGTCAGCTGGATTTCAATCCAGCAGACTGCTTTGAGTCTTCATAACCCACTTTGCCACACTTGGAGGGTCTGCTTTGTGCATGCTTTGGGCAAGTGTGAGCTCCCAGGTCCTGAGCGTGCCCTGCAGGTGGCTCCTTTCTGGTTACAGGCTGCCAGAAGCATTTGGGCAGTGCCTGGAGATGTGTCCTGCTCTGGGAGACTTGCTCTCGGTTTGCAGAAGGGATGGCTGGGTCTAAGCTGGGTTAAGTGGCACTTGGTTGGCCAGCAAAGCAATTCCTACACCAAGACTTATATTGCAAAGAACACAGATGATATCCAGGAGGAGCTATTTCTTCAGCTGGAAGGAGCTTCCTTTATTTTGCTTGATGCATAACAATAAAGCAAGCACCATGGCACTGCTTTGAATACCCCCCCTTGGGGACTAAGGGCTCAGTGCAGTCATGCAGCAGGAACGTTGCTGGAAAGGGTGTCTTTGTCTTCAGGAACGCAAAACACTTCAAATTCAAGGGTGCTCTTTGCTAATTGAGTTGCACCCTGAGTAGGTCAGAGGAGTCTTTGCTCCCTGACACTTGTCCCCAGTATCTCAGATGTTGCACGCAAGGTGTGCTTTGGGGTTCAGAGCTGTCCTGCTGTGCTGGAGCTGGGACCTGCCCACAGGACCCATCTCTCAGCATGTCCTCAGAGTTACAGCAGTGTGTCTAGCTGAAGCTTTCTCCTGCACCATGCTGCCTGCTCTGAGGGGACTTTCCATCCACTGTGGACTTTGCTGTCATATCCCAACCCTGGGTGTATGATGTCTCCTCCTTCCTTTCCTCCACCCTCTGTATCCAGGGTCAGAAAGCTTCTTGACCTGTCCTCAGGGTAGCAAAATCACAGAGCAGGGCCTGCTAGATGTGATGCCTGCTGCTCCCCCTGAGCTTTAGCTGCTCCTGCTGCGCTTTAAGCAACACGGGGCTGTTCCTGGCTTCAGGGAGCAGGAGGAAAGGGTTTGTCTCCACTTGTTTATGCTTCCAGCAGCCCCTAATCCCTGTCACAGGGTTTCCATGTGGGAGAACATGTTCTGGGACCACGCTATGTGCCTCTCTGCTCTCTCGTGTGAGTTCTCTGGCTCTGGATGGGTGGCTTTGCTACTTGCCTTGCAGTGTGCTTCCCCACTGTTGGGCCCAGCCAGTTTTCAGACAGTGACTCCAAGGCAGAGATCTCCTGGAGGACATGGCTCTGCTGTCACTCAGGGCTGTTCCCCACGGGCTGGCAGTGTTCCTGGGTGAGACACTGGGTTCTGCAGGCTGGATTTAGGGTGTTAGCAAGAAGGCTTAGCTGCTCAAGTTCAAGGAGGATCTTATGACTTGGCCAGATTCCCCCAGGCTGTCAGAGCCCTGTTATTCCTGTGGCAAAGAGCTTGGGCTTGAAATTACATCCAAGGTCAGCTGGAGTTGAAGCTGAGACCTTGTTTGTTTGTGAGTTGTTGGCTAAGGCCAAGGCACAGAGGAGCACAAGGTGGCTGAGCTGCAGCAGGGCATCCTACGGCTTGATGCACCCTGGGTCTGGAGGAGCTCCTTGCTTTATGGTCTGGCTGCTGGTGCCTGCAAGGTGGGGAGGCATTGGGTTGAGGCTTGGTGCCACCACAGTGAGGACCATGGGCTGGCATGGTTAGAGACAGAGCACCCAGCCCCTCCAGGGCTGACCTTGTCCTTGCTGTGGGGTGGGCTGTCAGCTCTGGACCCTGGGACAGCGTTCTCCCCTGTGCTGCCTCAGGGCCTCCACATAACACTTCCCTGGATGTTGAAACCCCATTGCCTTCCATGAGGGGGTTTGGGGCATCTGACCTGCCAGCAGAGCTTGTGCTGAGCAGCGTTTGATCCATTGGTGATGAGATGGTGAGGGAAGAGCAGTCTCCAGCGCCAGGCTGGCAGTAGGGGAGCCTCAGAGCTGCCCTTGCCACCAGCGGGGGGTTGCAGGGGGTTGCTGACCTGGCCCTTATCTTCCCTGTTTCTCTTCTTAGCTCCTGCACCTCTGCAGCCGAGAAGGAGACAGGAGGTGAGTGACCCAGCCTCTCCTGCTGACAGGAGACAGCCTAAAGGTCCAGCTGATCCGGGCACTGCGGGCCTGCTGTGGGGGAAGGACCCAGCTCCTACAGCCTCAGGTCACGAGCTGGATGAGGAACATCTTTGTTCTTGGCCAGCCCTGCTCCTCAGCAAAGGCTCAGCCTCTGCTCAGACAACAGAGCAGGCAGGTTGCCTTGCAGCCCTTGGGGGCTCTTCTGAGGTCCAAGCCAGAGCCCATCTCCCTTGTGCCCACGGCAGAAACTCCTGGGGAATCTTGTAGGAGCTCAGCAGGGCTGCATGGCCCATCTCCATCCTCTCCACCCCAGGAGCAGAACAAAGGGAGAAGCAATACCGAGCCCATCAGGGATTTGGGGACCGCCGAGGTGGGGTCATCAGTGCCCGCACATATTTCTATGCTGACGAGGCCAAGTGTGACCAGCACATGGAGACTTTCCTCCGCTGCATTGATGCCTCAAGTAAGTGCTCCACGTGTCCTGAGCAGCCCCACCGTGCTTGGGGACTGCAGAGACCCTGCAGCCCACCACTGTATCTCAGGTACCTCCCTTCTGCCTGAGCACCCTGCCTGTCAGGCTAGCTCTCTCTTTGTGTCTCCATCCAGGCGGCAGCTCGGAGAATGGCTTCTCAGCCATCAAGCTGACGGCGCTGGGCAGACCTCAGTTCCTGGTGAGTGCAAGGGCTGTGACCAGGGTGAGCGGGGTCAGAGCCATGGGCAGTGCTTCTGCAGGGGCAGGTGCTTTGGGGTGCCAGGCTTGCCGCTGTGGCATCTCTACTAATGGCAGAGAGGAGTGGGTATCAACAGGCTGTCCCCTGTGAGCCCAAGACCACCCTGGGGACCCTGCCTCAACTTTTGGGGACACGTGAAGAGCTCAGAAGTTTAAAGGTCCCAACATGAGGGTGGGGGGGTCTGTACTGCTAGGCTTGGCCCTGGCCTCAGGCTGAGTATGATCTTGCAAAGCCCTGGCATGACAGGAGGCTCCAAGCTGGCTGGGCTCCAGCCTGGCTGTCTCACCTCAAGCTCTGTCCCCACAGCTGCAGTTCTCAGAGGTTCTGGTGAAGTGGCGGAGGTTCTTCCACCAAATGGCTGCAGAGCAGGGCCAGGCTGGGCGGGCAGTGCTGGAGATGAAGCTGGAGGCAGAGAAGCTGCAGGTGAGGCAGATGATGTCTGAGGGAGGAGGCTGTGCTACTGGGGATGTGCTGCTGGAGGTGACTGGTGGCTGTAGAGGTCCCAGAGCAGCCCTGACCCATGATGCCTCTGAGCCTGGAGCAGTAAGCCCCCTGTAGCCCCTTGGCACTGAAGCTCCTTTTGGTGGCAGGAGGCCCTGGCCAACCTTGGCATCGCAACCAAGGCGGAGAGCCAGCACTGGTTCACGGGCGAGAACCTGGGCATGAGCGGGTAAGCTGCCTGTGACCTGGGGGGTGCTGCAGGATGGGTGTGCTGGGGGACCTTGTCCCTCTTCGTGGTGTAGCAACAAGGGGAGGCCTCCAAAGGCCAGCGCTGGCTCAGCACAGTGACTAAGCATAGCAGAGGTTTGGGGGGAGGTGGCAAGACAGGTGAGGGTGGCACATGCTATGCACCCTGCTTGGTGGTGGGGGTCGGGAGCTGGTAGAGACCCCCTTGTCCTACAAACCACCAGTACGAACCTGGCACTCTGCTCCCAGCACTGTGGACCTGCTGGACTGGAACAGCCTGATTGACAGCCGCACCAAGCTCTCCAAGCTGCTGCTTGTCCCCAACATGCAGGTGGGTACTCATCTACGCCACCCCTGGAGCAGCCTCACTGGGAGGGCACTGGGAGTTCGGGGGAGCAGCATGTGGGTCTGCTGTCCCCAGGCCCTGCCTGGTAGCTTGCTGGTGGCTGCAGTGCCAGCTGGCATCTGTGCTGCCAGAGCCTGGCCATGCTGTGATCATCATTGTGTGCAGCCACCAAGCTGGCAGGGTGGGCATCCTGTGCACGCTGTGCTGGCCGGTGGGTGCTGAGGAGCTGGGATGAGCAGCAGCCCTGGGGATGAGCTTCCTCCAGAGGGTGTTTCTGTCTCCCAGGGGCAGGGCTGGCTGCAGGCAGGCAGGGTACCACAAGCTGTTCTCGTTTCAGACTGGGCAGCTTGAGCCTCTGCTCTCACGCTTCACCGAGGAGGAGGATCTGCAGATGAAGCGGATGCTGCAGCGGATGGATGTCCTTGCCAAGGTAAGGGGACTCTGGGGCTGGGGGAGCTGGGCACGGGCACTGCCATACAGGAGGAGACATGTAGCAGGTGGCCCCATGAACCCAACCTGCATGTTATTCACTCCCCAGAGAGCCACTGAGAAGGGCGTGAGGCTGATGGTGGATGCAGAACAGAGCTACTTCCAGCCAGCCATCAGCCGCCTGACCCTGGAGATGCAGCGCCGCTTCAACAGGGATCAGGCAATCATCTTCAACACCTACCAGTGCTACCTGAAGGTGAGGTTGGACAAGAGGCTAGGCAGGAAGGACCTGGTGGAGCAGCTGGATGGAGACCTCTGCTCCTGAAGCCATGGCGATGCAATGGCACAACTCTGGGGCTGGCTACCTGAAGGCGCAGGGCAGAGGCGGCACTAGTCCTATGATCTTGTGCCACCTCTTTCATCTGGTCCCAGGAGGCTTATGACAACGTGACGGTGGATGTGGAGCTGTCACGCCGGGAGGGCTGGCACTTTGGCACCAAGCTGGTCCGTGGCGCGTACATGGAGCAGGAGCGGGAAAGGGCGGCCCAAATTGGCTATGAGGATCCCATCAACCCCACCTATGAGAAGACCAACGAGATGTACCACAAGTAGGGGACAGCCCCAGCCGTGCTTCTCCCTCCTGCCCCAGCAGGGCATGGGCTCAAGTGGCCTCACCACGCAGCCCCGTACTGTCTTACAGGTGCCTGGACTATATCCTGGAGGAGATCAAGCACAGCTGGAAAGCCAATGTGATGGTGGCATCTCACAATGAGGACACAGTGAAGTTCACCCTACGCAGGTGGGTGCTGAGGAGGCAGCATGGAGTGGCAGGGACTGGGGGCTTGAGGGAAGTGCGGGCACAGCAGAGCTGTGGTGAGATGTGCTGTGGCTTGTCAGGTTTCCTCTGTGCTCACCTGGTGGGACCCTAGCTCCCATTTGGTGCTCAGGGCTTCAGCTGGGGCTTGGAGCTGGGACACAGCATTGGGAGCCCACAGTGGCTGCAGAGCTGGCCCCATTCCCCAACCAAGAAGCTGTTTTAAAAACAAATCCCTCACGTCCTTGCATCCCAGCATCCATCTGGGACACGGTCAGTGCCATGGTCTCGTACATAGAGATGATCCCTGCTCCGCTGGTGGGACATGCTGCCCCGCGTGCTCCACTGTCTGCTCTTCCCTAATGCCAAGGCTTGGCTTGCAGGATGATGGAGCTTGGGATCCATCCCTCAGAGAAGAAGGTGTACTTTGGGCAGCTGCTGGGCATGTGTGACCAGATCACCTTCCCCCTGGGTGAGTGCTGGGAGCAGGGGAGACTTGGCAGATGTGATCCTGCCCCACCTTGACCCCCAAGGTCTCCCTGAGCAGCTGAGGTGGGGTCTGAAGGATGGATGGAGCCAGGCTATAGGTCTGTCAGAGAGCAGGACTGGCTGAGGATGGTGCCTTGTTGCCTCTTCCCCAACTGTGTGGAGTGCTGTGACCCCTGCATGGGGTTTAGGGAGGATGTGGATGAGAATGTAGATGGAGAATCACATCTGTCTCCTGGAGGCCCCATGAGACCGTGATGGCTGGGCAGGGAGATTCCTGCTTTGGACTACGAGCTGAGATCGGGGTGCTTCTAGGTGGGGCAGAGACTGATCCTGGCAGCCAGCAAACCCCTCTTGTACCTCCTTGGTCTGGGAGCCTCGCTTTGCTCCGCTGGAGGTGCACACCGAGTCTCGGGCTCTCCGCTACAGGGGTGGCAACAGCCTCTTGCCTGACCTTGTCCTCTCCTCTGCTGCTGGCCCAGGCAGTGGAGCAGAGCTCCCCAGGGACCGGACAGAGGGGCACGCAAGGGTCCAGGTAGCTCAGGTCAGGGACTGATCCCCCTGCCCGCATCAGTGTCCAGAGCAGAGACCCCAGGCCAGGAGAGCAGCCGGAAGCGTACTGGGCAGTTGTCCAGTGTGGATGCTGCTCTGTCCTGGAGTTCCCCTCGCAAGCAGGGTTTGGCTGCCTGTCTGCAACCTCCTCTTTGGTCATGCTGGAAAAATGTGTTAACTTGATGTTTCTGGTTGAATGCTTCTTGAATTGGCCCGGCCCTGGCTGCTGACATTCCCAGGGCTCCTGGTGACCTTGGCCCGCTCCCCGCGGCGTGTTCCCAAGCTCCCCGTGCTGAGCCGGGGAGGGAAGTGCCGCCACTCCTGCCCGGGCATGCTCAGCCTCGTCTGGCTGGGGCTGCTCCCAGGATTCCCCTCCCCGGTGCTTAACTGCAGCCCGGGCTGCTGCAACCCTCCTGCCCGCCATCCCTCACTCCATCGGCACAGCCCGAGGAGCGCAGGAGAGCTTGGGAGGTAAGGGAGGCTTTTTTCCCCCCCCTTTCCCCCCCACTTTTATCCCCCTTCTCCTTTTTTTTCCTCTCTCCCCCCCAACCCCTTTTCCACCTGCCATTTTTTTTGCTTTCTTGGTACTTCCCTGACCAGCCTCTCTCCCTCCAGGTCAGGCTGGCTTCCCCGTCTACAAGTACGTGCCCTACGGCCCGGTGAATGAGGTGCTGCCGTACCTGTCCCGGAGGGCCCAGGAGAACAGGGGCTTCGTGCAGAGGGCGAACCGGGAGCGTGACCTTCTCTGGAGGGAGGTCAAGAGGCGGCTCCTTGCAGGGAGCCTCTTCAGCCCCAGCCACTAACTCCAACCCTGGCATCCAGCCCAGGGGCTCCTGTGCCTTCATCTGTAACCACTACTGCTGTTCCCCATCTTAGTTCTGCTGCGGTTTCCCCCCCTCCCCAGCACCCTTTGCCCTGGGAGGGGACATGTCCTTGTTGCTGTTGGAACCACATAGACCTTCTGGAGGTCACTACTGTAGGGTTGCCCCAGCTGGCACTGCCCGGAGGGATGTCCCTCTGCCATCCCAGGGGCTCTTGGGCTGTGCTTGCCCCAGGCTGTCTCAGGGGAGATGCTGGGGCTCCCCTGCCTCATGGTCCTGGGGTTTTCCGCTCGCAGGATTGCACAGGGAGATTCGTCTGCCTGCTTCATGCTATGGGCTGAGGCCCAGGGTGGACTGGGTGGCTCAGGGACAAGCTCCTCCAGTCTGTGCCAGGGCTGGGGCTTGGTCTCTTCCAGCTCTGTGGAGGCAGATGCCAGAGCAGAGGCCACAGTGACCTGTGAAGGGTCACTGGGCAGGGGCATGATGAGTCCCTGCTGCCTGTTCCAGGGCAGCCCCTACCTGGTTCCTCACCAGCTTTGCACGGACCATAGCTGGGCGGGTCCTGGGCAGGACCAGGCTCTCCCCCCATCCCACCAGGCTAAGCCGAGCCCAAGCTGCCTGGGGTTGGCCATCCTCAGGCACATGTCCAGTGGGGCAGGAGGGGTGAGGGGAGCTGGCCAGCCTCCTCCCTGCACTGTTCTGCCCTGCCTGCCGTCCCCGGCTCTGATGATGGACCAGATTGGGGCTGTGGGAGCACCAGGAGCCGCACCCCAGCTCGACTCTGCTGTACACTGGATTTGCAGAGAATGGTGATGATTAAATCATAACTGTTCTTGCTCCTGTCTCTCTCTTGGAATTATTGGGCAGTCATCTGTGCATGGGCTGTGCTTTGCTGTCCCAGTCTCAAAGCAGGGGTTAGTGCCTGCTCTCAGCCCCCTCCAGCTGCACGCTTTGGCCTGAGCTGGGGCCAGGTCTTGGGGAAAGGAGCCAGAGACAAGCTGTACAGAGTGAGGCCAAACTTCCCCAGGCCTGGGAATGAAGAAGCTGTGGAGCTGTCTCTGATGAGCTTGTGGGGAGCTGGGAGCCCTGGAGCAGCCTACTACCTGTGGAGGGGAGGATGGCAGCTGTGGGAGAGCCTCTCCCCACCCTGAGATCTGCTTCTGGGGGACATGCATGCTGCAGGCTTTCACTGCCTCAAATTAGGGGCAGTTTTTCCCGGGCCTGTTTTGGGTTCTGCAGGACCACAAGCATCTCTGGCTGCCTCGGCTGCTGGGCACAGAAGCCATCTCCTTTTTCCCCAGGTCAGTCCTTCCACTTCCGGTGAGCCACCCCCCCCCCAGCCAAAGGAGTGAAGTTTAGGCTTTCCAGACATGGTCACCTACTGCCTTTTCCCTAGCTGAGACTCCCATGCCTTAAAAAAAAAAAACTGGAGGAGCAGGGAGCATGGTTAGAGCATGGGGCCAGGGCTGCTGGTATTTAAAAGCAGTGCTGGTGCAGGAAGCAGCTGGGTTCCTAGTATTTCAGGGAGGAGAGGACATGCATTCCCAGCACTGGGAGCATGCTGCTGCTCTGTGACCTGGGCTCTGCTGGTGCGGCTGGCCCCAGGGCTGGCTGGATGCATGAGCAGCTGCCACCTGCTGCAGGGTTCTGCAAAGACCCTCTGGCACCTGCGTAGCTATTGCAGAAGCCTGCATGCCTGCAGCTTCATGCATCTGTACACAGCCCCTCTTGAGCCCCTCTTTTTGGAGTTAACCGCTCCCCAGCCCTCTTTCCAGGACAGATAGGACAGCTCCTCAGCATGTCTCTGCAGTGTGTGTGCTGCTGTTTGCAGGGGCTGTGTATGGGGTCAGGATGCTGCCTCCTCTCTACCCAAAGCACTGGGTGCCCTTGCAACCCTGCAAATGTCTGTGTTCCCAGCAACCTTTACCTGTGCTCAGCCAGAAAATGGCAACTGCTCCTTTTATTTCTGGGTGCATTGACCCAACCAAACCTTCCCTATACCTCAGGCTTTCCCCACCCTGCTCAGTTTTAGCTCTTAGTGCTGGAAGCTGATTTCTGCTTGTCCTGAAGGAAGAGGAGGTATGAAAAAGTGGCGGGTATGCCGGTAGCCCATGCTGCAACATGCTTGCTTGCAAGGATGCTGGCTACAGCAGCAGGGGGAGTTGGAAGGGGAAAAAGCCCGTATGCTTGCAGCAACAATCTCGGCAGCCTTGTGCTCAAATGCCATGAGCAGCCCAAGCACACATGTGAGCAGGGGCTTCTTCCAAGAAGCAGAGCCTAGCCGCATCCTGGCAGCATGGTGACGAGTGCCTTGTATCGTATGACTCCCCTCGCCGCCGCACTGTGCAGTCCTGCCTACCGAAACAGCTGCAGGGCTTTTTGAACCACCAACAAAACAGCCTATTTTTCCTTAGTTTTGTGTTTGGACATACTAGAGTGCTGGGGTTTCTTTTTTCTCTGATATTTTCCAAAACACAGTTCAACAGGAGGCAAGTACCTGGCGGGGCATTTCCAGCCGGAAGTCTGAAAAAAGAACTGCAGATGGTGGTGTAACGGAAAGAATCGAGCCATGCTTGCAGGGCGCCGGCACGGCCTGCTCTGCACAAAGACACGGGCAACAGCCTCACTGGGACCAGCGGGAGAGGCAGGATGGGTGGTTGATACCCGTGGGCTGTGCAATCCCCCAGCCCTGGCAGCACCAGCCAGCCCAGACCATGACACCTACCCCGAGCACCATAAATCCTCCCTCTGCCTCCTCCCCGCAGCATCCTCAGCAGCTTCTCCAGTCTCTGGCTACCAGCCGGCAGCATATTCTGAGGGACCAGCTCATCTCCCCGGCTATAGCCCGACCCCTGCCCTGGCATGGGTTAGACCTGGTAAAAACGGAGCAGCATGGGATACGCTGCCTGCCTGCAGGAAGAGAAGCAAAACCTGTTCACAGAAGCCACGAGAACAGCCAAAAGCAAATGCATCCTTGCACAAAGCAACAGCACGGGAAAGGTGTAGTAGTGTGAGCCTGCCCTGGCTCATTGGGAGCAGGGCAGAGGAGCACCAGGTGTGCTCGGCACAGCAGGGAGGTGATGGAGAGAGCAGGACAGGAAGGGAATCCTGGTTATGGAAACAGCCAGAGCGAGGCCACAGCTCCAGGTGGGCACGGCTGCCAGGGGAGGCATGGGGATACAACCACCAAGCCTGGCTTCCTGCTTAACTTTGGAGTTAACCCCCTTCCTGGCCTGCTTTCCCAAACAGAAAGAGATGCTGAGCTCAACTTGGGGCTGAGAGTTGTCTCAAGGGAGCTCCTCGCGCCTCGGTGCAGCTGGGCCACCATGGTTTTCGTGTTCCTGCCTCAGCCACGGGGACACCCTCCAGACAGGTCCTGTGAGTAGAATGGGGCAAAGATAGGGACAGGGATGTGGAGGCAGGGGAAACCGGGCAAGGGATGCTGCTTCCCAATGCTGCTGCCGAACACATGAAAGGGGACTGGGGGGCATTTGAAAGGTGCCAGGGCTGCAGAGGGGAAAAAGCAGGGGACTGCCCAATTGTGACAGTTTGAAAGCTCAGGTCTGAAAAGGAAAGTTGGTGGGTTATACCGGGTAAACCACCAGAACTCTCCTCTACACCAAGGATGCTGCTAGAGCGATGTTGGCCACAACCTGCTGATACACCCGTGGCACAGGGAATGGGGAAAAGGCAATCATCTCAGGCATGGACGCTGCCATCTGAGTCCCCACCGGTGGCCAGATGCCAATGTCACTCAGGAGGAAGGAGGAATGCGCTCAGCTTTGCCTTCCCAGCTTCATGCCACAGAGGGTCCTGGCTGTTCTCTGCTGTGGCATCACACATACAAAGGCCACAGGGCACCTGGGCTCACTGCACCCTGCCAGACAAGGCACTGGACCAGGATGATACAAACCCAGACTGTCGAAATTGCGGGTTGGCAGTGGCTTCTGGGATGGTCTCTGAAAGCCAGCGCAAAGAATGCACACTTGCAGGGTACAGTCCTGTAGATTTGAAACCACCTGTGCACGTTGCACAAGCCACTGCCCATGGCTGGGCATTGGGAGGTCAGCAAGACTCCTGCAGTCACGTTTATGGGGATGTAACTGCAAAAGAGAATAATTCCCACTGGTAAGACCACCAGGGACTTCTCTTTGGGAATCTCTTGTCCGAGCAGGAGAGAAACCTTCCCTGGACATTAGCCCTGTGTACTGCAAACACAAAGGATGTTGGTGGTGAGAACCCACCAAACTCATTTACTCTTTGCTCAGTGAAGGGATCCCAGGCCTGGGAAGGTGCTCAGGATACCGCCCAGGACTCCCTAATCCTCTCCAGGGGGATGCTGCCCAACCCATGCCTACTGTGATGGACGCTTCACATCCACAGGAAACCCCCCGAGGTATGTGGCCCTCAGAGCCAGCTCCACAGAAGATGCACACTGCCCATACACCCTCCCACAGCTCCTTGGATGCAGCCAGCACTCAGCAGGAGATTGATGCAGCTGTTTAGCTGCATTTGTGCTACCACATGGGAGATGGTTGGGTGTCCTTCATCCATGCTTTCACCATACAGCTATTGGATTCCCTGGAGCTCAGACAAGCTTGAGCCATCTCTTGCAGTGACCATTAAGCTGAACAGCCAGCTGGCACAGGGTGGTGGCCAAGGAAGCCGTGGCCCATTCAGTACTGCTGTACTGTCAGACTGAGGAGGCTTATTGACCAGGTTGCCACACCGGGCTAGAGGTGTGGGACCGCTGCAGGTGCCCAGTGTGTTCCCCCCGATTCCCAGCCATGTCCTTATGATGAGTTACCCAGTGGCTGCTCTAAAGCCCTTCTGTCCCTGTTCAGGATTGTGCTCCCTTGGCTCTGCTACTCCAGGCTCCCGCGGGTCCCTGCGTGGCCCCCAACAGGCTGGTCCAGGGGCTGTTGGACACCCAGGACTGCTGGACACATAGAGCTGCCAGACTACCAGGGCAGCTGGAGCACCATGATACCTGGACCCTGGGACTGTCACATACCTGGGGCTGCCGGACCCCCCAGGACAGCCAGACCCTGGGGCTGTCAGACGCCTGGAGCTGCTGGATCCCCGAGTCAGCCAGACCCCGGGACTGCCCTGGGGTCAGGGACCTGGTGTTGCCAGACCTCCAGGACAGCCAGATTCTGGAGCTGTCAGGCACCTGGAGTTGCTGGATCCCTGCATCAGCTGGATACTGCTGGACCCCTAGGACAGCCACATCCCCATCCTGTTGCATGCCTGGAGCTGCCAGATCCCCAGGACAGACGGCCCCTGCAGCTGTTGGGCACCTGAGGCTGCTGGACTGCTAATACAGCCCGACCCCAGGGCCATTGGACCCCTGGAGCTGCTGGATCCCCAGGTCAGCCGGATCCTGGGGCTGCTGCGCATCTGGGGCTGCCAGACTCCCAGGGTCTCCCAGGCACCTGAGGCCACCAGACCACGAGGACAGCCGGACCCCGGAGCTTTTGGGCACCCTGGAGCTGCTGGATCCCCGGGACAACCAGACCCCGGGGCTGCCGGACTCCCAGGGACTCCCGGGGACCTGTAGCTGCCAAACCACCGTGACAGCCGAACCCCGGGGCTGCCGGACCCCGCGCCCATCCCAACCCCGGAGCCATTGGACTCAGGCACCCGGGAGCTAGTGGACCCCCGGGCTGAACTGGAAGCCAGGAATTCGCAGCCTTCCCCCCCTCCCCGCC
>VYZV01030733.1:66224-83530 GCA_013401275.1 Pandion haliaetus | reverse complement strand
CGGGCGTGCTGCGAGGAGCCGGTCCTGGGCACACCGGGGCCGGTCCTGCTCCCCTTTGGGTCAGTCCTGCTGCGGGGAGCGGGTCCTGAGTGCCCCGGGGCCGGTCCTGCGTTCCGCGGGGCTGGTTCTGCGGTGGGGAGCTGGTCTTGGGTGCATCTGGGGATCAAGTCACGCTGTGGGGGGCCAATCCTGCATCCCCGGAGCCGGTTCTGTTGCAGGGGGGAAGTCCTGGGTGCCTCCAGGGATCGGGACGCATTGTGGGGGGCCGGTCCTGCACCCCCCCGGGGCCAGTCCCAGTGCCGAGCCTGGGCTGGCAGGATGCAGGATGCTCTGGGTATCCTGGTGGAGCTGCCCCGGGGCTGTTTGGGATGGTGGAGTTGGCAGCTCCAGGACCCTCGGGTTTGGCTTCAGAAGGTGGGTGCTGGCACTGCCTGGCTGTCCCCGGGGGTCACATCCTGCCTGCCTGGCCGGGAGCAGGGCACTGCCTTGTCCCCACTCCTGGTGCTCTCTGTGTACCACGGGTCACTTTGCAGAGCATCACCTTGGGCCAAGCTTCTCTGCAGCACTGGGGCTCGGTGCTGGCCAGGCCCCTCAGCCAGGCTGGCCCCAGCAAAGGGGGAGAGCACCCACAGCCACTTCCTCGCAGCTAGGAGAGCAGGATCCCCTGCCCTTGATGGGGGGCCCAGGCCATAAATGCACCTTTACATCTCACCCGTGAGGTCAGACAAGTCCACAAGGAAAACATGTGCTGCGAGTGAGAGGGGCTGCATAATGGCTCCATTCAGCAGGGCCGCAGGGCGCTGGTGCCCCCTCCTCAAATTACACCCTGAGTTTCCTAAGGAGGCATTTCAGGAGCCAGAGCGGCCACAGCTCCCAGCCTGTGCTGTTCCTCGGCAGGGGAGGACTCAGGGAGCAGTCCCTCCTTGGCTGTCCGTGATCTGCCGAGCTGGTTCCCAGCAAAACTGTCACCACATCCCAGGGTGGCAGAGGGGACATGAGCAGTGTCCCCCCCCCCCGTTCTCGGCATCCTGCCCCATGTGCTAGGGATGAGGTGCCTGGGTGCTCCCCCTTGCACAGGGATCCCCTCCGTTCCCCGCTGGATGGAGGTGGGGGAGATGCTGCACCCAGCGCTGCAGGGCTCAGACTCGCTCCCTGTGCCACCTGTGGGTGCCGTGGGGTGCACAAGAGGCACTCGCCGGCAAGCAGGACAGGGTGCACAGGATGGGCAGGTGGTGGTGTCCATCCTCCCATGGCGAGTGTGGCCTGAAGGCAGCCTAGGAGCCAGACAGGGTGGGGAGGGGAGAGTCCCTGGGAAGCTGAAGTGATGTTTGCATCATTTTCCACCCCTCACCCTTCTGCAAGCCTTTCTTCCCTCCCCACCCACGCGCCTGGCACCCACCCCCATCTTTACTGTGCTGCTCTCCTCTGTATGGAGGACACCCCATGTGTCACCATCTAAACCCAGCTCAGCAGCCCCAAGAACCTGGGGCAGGTGCTGCAGGTCCTGCCCTGGGCCTGGGGCCAGGGACAGCCAGGCTGGAGGTGGCTTGGGGACGAGGTCCCAGTGCCCCCCACCCGAGACTGGTAAAGCTGCTGGTTGGACTGTTGGCCATGTGGCTCTACCAAGCACATCCAGGCATCCCTTGGAGATGCTGGCTGCGGTTTTTGGGGGCTCAAGAGGGGGATTCTGCTTGATCCCCAGCTAGCAAGTAGCAGTTCGAGGAACTATTTAGGGCAGAAGAAAAGGGCATATTTGGGGCTATTTGGTATTAAAGTTCTGAGTACGAAATACAGCTTGCTCCTAAATTTGAAGCTCTTTTATAATCAGTTACAAGTTGGCGTGACCCTCTCCGAAGCTGCCATTTGGGATGCAGGCTGATGACAGCCCTGTGCGCATGGGCATTGCTTTGTCCCTGTCCTGCTCTCACTAATGCGTCCTTTTGGTAATCTTTGGTTTTTAACTTATTTTTCTTTCTCTGCCCAAAGGGTTTCCATTTACGTACATGATCCTACTCCTGCCTGCACCAGGGGATCTCTGTCTTTGCCTGTACCATGAGACTGGGTTTGGGTTGGGGAGCTGCAGCTGGCATCGGCTGGGGGTGGATGTTGCTGGCTGGGACCCAGTGGTCTCAAGAGCCCTTTGTGCTACCCGAGGGGAGCTGGGTGGCACCGAGTGATGGGTGACATGGAGAAAGAAGGAGCTCAGTGCTGGGGTGATGCGTGGGAGGAGCAGCAGGGTGGGGAGCACTGGAGTGGCCACATGGCTGGGGAAGGTGACAGCAATGCTCTGGGCTTTGGGGACAAGCTGCGTGTCTGCAGGGCTCCTCTGCAGCTTCGTCCGGCAGGCTGAGAGCGGAGAGGTCTCGCATGGGACCACAGGCAGCAGGTCCCACCCGAGCCCCAGGGTCTCTCTTCTGCTTTGGAGGATGTGAGCCCGCTCCTCATTGCTTAGGGGGGCTGCGTTGCTCTGGATGAGGAGCAATCCTTCCTGCCTCAGGAGCCTTCTCCATAGCCATAGGTAAAGGGGATGTCCTTCAGGGAACGATGCGGTATATTAATCCACAAGAAAAATACTCTGCCTCTGTAGAAACCCCCGGAGCATTTGCAGAGGTCCTGCTGGTGCTCAGTGGAGCAGGATGTGGCCATGTGCCGGGGGCAACACTGGCGTCAAGCACTCGTCCCTGCAGGTCATGGCTCTGGCGCTGCCAACATCCCCACTCCTTTTCCTCCACATCAGCAAAGCTTCCAAGCCCCGGCCACATCTCAGAGGCACCTTTTCTTTCTTCTTTTTCCCAGCATTTGTACTGCTTTGAAGAAAAGAAAAAGAAATAGAAAATGTATTTGCATGTCTGCAGCACCGTGTCCGCGGGGGTCGGGAGCGAGCTTTTGAACAGATCTCCATTATCCCAGTTCCGGTCATCACAGGGCACATGGAGCAAGCCCTCTTTGGAGGAGCTGATACTACGAGACGTGCTTTAGACCCACACCCCTATGGGTGCCAGTCACCTCTGCAGCCAGCACCAACCCTACCTGGGGCTGGCTGTGCTCAGGGACCCATCCATGTGCTGCACTGGGAGCACCAGTTACCCAGTGCTTCATCCCAGCTGCCTCTTCTTGCAACGGGAGCAAGTTTATTTGTTGTCAAAGCCGCTGATAAATCAGGCGAGGGCTGAGCGGAGGGGTGCGGGGCGCCATCAGCAGGCACGGTGAAGGAGAGATTAGCTGTCAGTGAAAAGATAAGCACGAATCCTGTGTCCAGCGAGGTGGTGGGTGGGCTGGGGTCCTGGCTGGTGGTGGTCGTGGTGCTGCTCGCTGCCTCCACCTCACGGCAGGGGTAGGGGTTTTCCCTCCTGCCACCGTGTTTCAGCAGCTTCCGACTCCCCGCTGCCAGCTCGGGGCTTTCAGCACAGGTGATGCTTTTTGGTGTGTCACCCATGATGCCCGCTTTGGTGGCTGGGCTGAGCTGTTCGAGGGACGAGGTTTCCCGAGTGGAGGGGTTTCCGCTTGCAAACCTGTGATGGTTTCATCTGAAAAACACCAAACACTGAATTTCTAAAGGGTGGGGCAGTGAAAGCGACCCCAGGTGGGACAGTGGGTGCATTGGCTGCGCCATGGGAGGGTCAGGGCACCACAGACCCTCCCCAGCCTGCGCCCGAGCATCCCAGCACAGCTGGTGAGGCTTTTTGGGGAGGGCAGCCTGAAGCCTCTTGCAGAGAAGAACCTTGTCGCCAGCCCACCTGGTCCTCGGAGAGGTGGTTTGGTGGTTGACCCCCCTTTGCCGATAACACCGTACATCCCCTTGCATGATCGGCCGGAGCAGAGCCCCCCACGTGAGCCCTGGGGTCCCCACACGGGGGGGTACGTGCCGGCCGCCATCGCAGTGTCTTGCGACGGCTTCGATGGGCTGAATAGATGGAGCTATTTTGGGCTCCGGCTGCAAGGCATTTTTTCCAGGCCTTGAATCATTTTTGTGGTTCTTTTCTGCCTCCCTTCCAATTTTTCACCGTCCACTGCTAAAAGGGAGACACGATGCTCCCGGCTCAGCCATGCGGGTGCTGCCCGCCGAGGGGCCAGTGATGGGAGCTGAGTCCAGCCTCCCCGGTACCCACATTTGGCTGGGGGGCTGCTGGCAGCTCCCTCCCTAGCCCCAGGACAAGGCAGTCTGGCAGCCAGACACGGTCCTGTGACTGCGCTGGGTTTTGAGCAAATACTTCCTCTCTGTCTCCTCCTCCTCTTCTGCATTTGCTACATATAAAGAGGAAAAGGGGGGGGAAAAAAAAAAAAAAAAAAAAGAAAAACACATTCCAAGCTGCGGTGCTGGACCAGCCCGGGTGAAGTTTTCCTTGACTGCAGCGTCCGCTCAGGCTGTTTATAACCCTCCAGGCATTGCTCCCGTCAACGGCGGGGACCAGGCAGTGTGGGTCACCCTAGGGATTAGTGGGTCACAACGGGAATGAGCAGGATTCCCCCACCCGGGGGGTTCCTGCGGTGTCGCAGCATGGGGAGCGCATTCCCCACCCCTGGGTTGCAGCATTATGAGCCCCCAGCCATTGGCTTGTGGGGGTCATTGAACAAGTGTCCCTGCTTAGTCCTCATGTGTCTCATCCCAGCCAGGGAGCTGAGCATCTCTGGCTGAGCCTCCGAGGGGGTCTGAGACCCCATCCTGGTGTTGGCCGGGGTTAAGCCTGTGCCAAAAATGCTTTGGCTGATGATCCTGTGCATGGTGGTCCCTGGAGGTGGTGGCACTCCAGGACACCCAAGGGTTCAGGGACACAGCTGCCTGCAGTTGGCATCACCCAGCTCATGCATGGGGAACATCCCCCAGGAGCTGGCCGTGCTCCAGCCATTCCGGCAGAGTGGTTCCAGCCTGCCCTTGGGGTGCCACTCCCAGGCCACCAAGCAGCAAACCTGGGTTTTAGGTCACGTTTGGTCTTTCTGCGGCAGCCAGACAGCGCCAAGTGGAAATGTGGGTCCCTTGAGCTGCACTGCCCAGTGCTGGCAGGGCAGGGCTGAGCCAAGGGGAGACTTGCTGCCCCTGTGCCCATGGAGGGGTTGCAGGTGCTGCCAGCGCTGTGGGGGTCCTTCCTGGTCTGCTCCTGGCTCCTGCTGGCACCTGGCACAGAGGGTGCGTGCAGGCAGGGGGGTGCAGGCAGGGAGAGGAGAGCAGCAGGGAGCATGGAGGCAGCAGGGTATATGCAGACAGAGGATGGCAGGGGCGTGTATGCAGGCAGCATGATGCAGGCAGGCAACAGGGTACGGGCAGGCAGGCAGAGAAGAGCAGCGTGGGGACATTTGCGGTGCGGGCGCTGCCGGCCCCTGCTGACCGCAGCACCCTCCTGAGTGGGGAGGTCCAGCACCAAGGGGAGACAAGCCGGGTGTCTGGCTACAGGCAGTTGGGTTTCCCCTGGGACATTTAGAGTCTTCCTTTTTTTCCCAGCGTTTGAGGGTCTTTGAGATTGTGGTTTTTGACAATAACGGTTGCAAATGTGACTTTCATTCTCCTGATTAATGGGAGGAACTGGTCCAGTCCTTGCTCCCAGCATCGCCTCAGCTGGCTGGTGGGTCATCTCAAGATGTTCAAGATCTGTTCCCTGCGTGGTGGAGGAAGAGCCAACAGCTCTCCTTGCCCCATGGGGGTGCAGCAGCCTCCGGCTAGGGTTCAACTGACCAGGAGCGGGACCTCTCACCATCACGGCATTGGTGCTCCTGGTGGGTTTTTAGGAAGGACCAGGACTTTCTGAGGTTTGTGGTGCTTTTTTTTTCCCCTGCAGCTCCTTGGTGCTCGTGTGCTGCCCGGGATGGAGGCAACAAGGAAGCGAGTGTTTAATGGGTAAGCACTGGCATTCTGCTTCATTGGCCACTGCTTATCTGCCCATCCTTTGCTGAGCCCTCCTGGCCTCACCACCACTGTCAGGGGCCACCCTGATGTACCCCGCGGGAGGGAACCCCTGTCCCGGGGGCCTCTGCCTGCAGCCGGGCTCCCCGCGGATGCTGGAGGCTGTCCTGCCTCTCTGTGGTACTCAAAGCCAGTACCGTGTGGATGGAATGGGTGCTCAGTCCCAGTGTTGGGGTGCTGGTCACAGAGCCCAGCCCTGGGGTACCCCCTGCCCCCACAGTGATGCCCTGGGGTGCCCCAGCCCTCAGCGGGCTCCTCTACAGGGAGCATCACCCCCGCTCCCAAGCTGGGGAGTTTCTCTTCATGCCAGCCAGCTTTGGGTCTAAGGACTTGGGGGTGCTGCTCTGGGACCCAAGGGCCAGCGAGATGTCCCCCAGGGTGATGCATGGGGACAGGGAAGGTATAGCTGCAGGGTTGGGACCCCGAGATTTCCCACGGGTGCTGCAGCAGCATGGGGAGCAAAGCCAGAGCCACCAGTGGAGGAGAAGCCACCACGACCAGGCAGGCATATGTCCATCGAAGGTGCTGGGGCAGGCAGGCTGTCAGGCAGGGCCCACCTTGCCTGCAGGCAGGGCAGCCCCACCTGGGGCCATGCCAGGCATTACAGCTCTTACTAGGGGCCATGGCGAGCACGGCATGGATACTCACCGTGAAGCCCCGGGAGCTCTCAACCCCTACACTGCCGCCACGATGCAGGTGGCTGTTTTGGGGTTCTTGTGCTACCCCCACAGTCTCGGCTGGCCACAGGGCTCGCCTCACCCCAGGAGAGCCGGAGGAGCTCTGCACACCAGCCCGGGGCGTCAGCAGTTTGCAGCCGGCGGTGAAGACCACGTAACCAACTAACCCACCGTGCATGAGCCCTCGTAACCGCTCGCTGCATGCATTGGGTGCCTGCGCACCGGGAGCAGGATGTGGTCCCTTCAGCATGCCGGCAGGAAGGGAGAAGGACAGGGTCTGCCAGGACAGTGTGGGGAGGACGGTCCCACCAGCAAGCTGTCCCCATCTCCTTGCCCCCCCCAACCTGCTCTAACCGTTAGACTCACTGCTCCTAACCTGTGTAATCTGTCTATTTTAGGGGTTTCTATAGTATCCATCACCGTAGGTCTAAGAACTCCCAGGTAAGGTGGATGGGATGGGTGGTCTGCTCTCCCTCTCCCGGTGGCAAAGGAGGCTTGTCCAGGGCCATGCGGGACCTGCTTGCACCTGGCTGCACCGCGGTGCTGCCTGTCCCACGTCCTGCGCCTGCCCCACTCTGGGCATTGGCCCCAGCACAAGCTCCCCTTGGCAGGAGAGGGGCTAGTGGCCTTTGGGGGCTGGTGGCCTGCGTGGGAGAGGTGGTGGTGGGGGTGGCAGTGGCACCGCTGCGATCCGTAAGGAGTGCAGAGAAGGGGACAGGGAGACCATGCTCGTGGCTGCCTGCAACTCCCCCCCCACGTCCCCGTTCTCCCCCTGGCGCCTGCAGGCAGACCCTGCCCGGAGCTGCTGCCAGCGATACGGAGCTGAGCGAGGGACGCTGCCGCTGGGTGCAGCCGGTGGCAGGGATGGGGCTGGTCTGGGCGGCAGGAGGCTGGTGGCAGGGATGGAGCTGAACAGGGTGGCAGGATGCTGGTGGCTTTTTTCTGGTGTGGGTCCCATCCAGCCTGCCCAGCTGCTTGCCAGGACAGTCACAATGCCACAGCTCAGCAGCAACCAGCGTGCCACCGCGCACCCCTTCCCCTGCTCTGCGGGGCTGGGAGGGGATTGGGGGAGCAGGGACAAACCCAGTGGCACTTGCGTTCATGCCTGCTGTCTGTCCATCTGTCCAGCCGTGTGCGAGGGGAACTTCACCTGCAAGGAGAACGAGGTGTGCGTCAGGCCTGGCGAGTGCCGCTGCCGCCACGGCTACTTTGGTGCCAACTGCGACACCAGTGAGTACCAGCAGGCACCCGCATGTTCTTGGTGGGGTTCACTGGGGTGGCCCTGGGGAGCTGGCTCATCCTGGGGTGACTTTCCAGAGCAGAGCATCAGGGACAGGACTGCAGATGCTCTTGCTTTGCCCTTGCCTGTCCCCTGGCTTCGCCCCCCAGGCATCATCCCTTTGGAGGGGTCTCCTCTGAGATCCAGTGCACCGGGAGGAGGAGGGGGGGACAGTAGTCGAGAGGTCCTGTTGGGACTGGGGGTCTCCACCGGTGCCCGTTGGTGGGGTTGTCCCATGGGCAGTGCTGAGGCTGACGGCTCT
Source organism: Pandion haliaetus (assembly GCA_013401275.1). Classification (NCBI taxonomy): domain Eukaryota; kingdom Metazoa; phylum Chordata; class Aves; order Accipitriformes; family Pandionidae; genus Pandion; species Pandion haliaetus. The sequence goes on along the minus strand of VYZV01030733.1, from coordinate 75,416 downwards.
GCCCGCAGAATGTCCCCGGCAGTTCTGGGGTCCCGACTGCAAAGAGATGTGCAGCTGCCACCCCAATGGGCAATGTGAGGATGTGACGGGCCAGTGCACCTGCAACCCCAACCGCTGGGGTCCCAAATGCGAGAACGTCTGCCTCTGCAAGCACGGCAAGTGTGACCAGAAGACGGGCAAATGCACCTGTGAGCCCAACTGGTGGGGACCCCAGTGCTCCAGCTCCTGCTATTGCAGCCACAACTCCCAGTGTGACCAGCAGACGGGCAACTGCCTGTGCCAGCCTGGCTGGTGGGGCCGGGGTTGCAACAATCAGTGCTCCTGCAACAACTCACCCTGCGAGCAATTCACGGGGCGCTGCCAGTGCCGGGAGCGGACGTTCGGGCCCCGCTGTGACCGTTACTGCCAGTGCTACAAGGGCAAGTGCAACCAGGTGGACGGGACCTGCACGTGCGAGCCAGGCTACCGGGGAAAGTATTGTCGCGAGCCGTGCCCAGCTGGCTTCTACGGCCAAGGCTGCAGGAGGCGGTGAGTGGCCGGACCCCGCTGGGCCTGATCCAGCACCGTGGGCTCAGTGGGAGGTGGAAGCAAGAGGTTTCGGGGATGCTGCACCAGATGACAGGCTCCCCGTTGGCCGTTGCAGGTGTGGGCAGTGCAAGAGCCTGCAGCCATGCACCGTGGCGGACGGGCGCTGCCTGACCTGCGAGGCGGGCTGGAACGGCACTAAGTGCGACCAGCCCTGCTCGCCCGGCTTCTATGGAGAGGGCTGCGAGAGGCTCTGCCCCCCCTGCAAGGACGGCCACACCTGCAACCACATCAACGGCAAGTGCTCCCATTGCAACCCGGGCTGGATCGGAGACCGGTGAGTGCAGCTGAGTGCAGAGTCAGGCCCCAGCAGAGCGATGTCCAGCCTCCCTGCTGCTCCCTGCCTGGGGACTGGGGGTGGCTGTGGGTTTCTGCAGGCAGGAGTGGAGGGCAGGGATGGGCTGAGCCCGCTGGCACGGCTGTGGGACCAGAGGGAGCCTGCGAGATCCCTGCCCCATGCCCCCAGGTAGCATTGGGAGCTCACGGTGGGGCTCGGCTCTCAAGCTGGGATGCTTTCCCGCAGGCTTTTGAGCCCAGGACTGGTTCTGGGACTTTGCAGCACCCAAACAGGGTTGACAACACACAGGACCTGCCTTCAGGGAGGAGGGCCGGGGGGATGCCAAAGGTCCCCAGGAGCTGTGGGTGCTCCAGCTGCCTGCCCTCATCCTTCCCCAGGTGTGAAACCAAGTGTCGGAACGGGACATACGGGGAGAACTGTGCCTTCGTCTGCAGCGACTGCGTCAACGGCCAGTGCCACTTCGAGACCGGCCGGTGCCTCTGCCACCCCGGCTCCCACGGCACCTAGTAAGTGAGCCATGGCAGGCACACTTCAGGGTGCACCCCAGGGCACGGGTGATGCTCGGGCACCTCCTGCCCCCTTGGGTCCTACGTGGTTCCCAGCCAAGAGGCTTCCTGCAGTGGAAGCGCTTGCGGGCAATAATTCGGATGATTTTTGGAGCGGAGGGGAAAGGACGCGCTCGCGGAGCCGTTAGCAGCAAGGTAATGCCGTGAGAGAGGGGTTTTGCTTTAGGAAATGCCTATTTGGCAAAAACAAATGTCGTTGACAAAACGGTGGTTTGTTGGGGTTTGTGTTTTTTTTTTAAGTCTAGGGTGGAATTTCTAGCTGAAAAGAGAGAGAAAACCACATCCCAGAATAGCAAGTAGCCTCACAGGCATGGCATCTGCAGGGTGCTCCTGCTGCAAACTGCAGCTCTGGCCGAGGTCTTCCTCACCCCCGGGAAAAGCCCCCCCCCCCCTTTGCTCCTGCTCAAGAAAGGGGCACAAGGGGCATCGATGTCCTGCATGCCCTGGTGTTTTTTTCCAGTGTGGGACTGAAATGCTGTTTGAAAAGGCAAAGAAAGCGTTTCCCACCCAGCTGGGGCATGCAAACAGCTCCCTGGGTGTTGCTCAGATTTTCCCAGCAATTAACTGTAAGGGTGATGGCAGTGGCTGGGATTCAGAGCTGGCATCCTGCCTGTGCCAGCGTTTCGCTCAGGGCATGTAAACAGGGAGCATTTGCATTTTGGGTGGGTGTTTTTGGGGCTTTGCCAACCACTCATGCTGCCAAAAGAGCCGGCTGGGCACTGGCGCCAGCTCAGGATGCCCAGCCTGGGCATCGTTGCCACCTTTGGTAGCAAAGGCAGAGGTAAGTGCGTCCTGGTGTTCACCAGGGGTGCGTGGTGGTGCTTTTGGCACAGCGCCGAAGAGTGGCGCGTGAATTAGACTATTCCGAGACCCCGGCACAGCACCTGGAATGTGGGGACTGGGGGTGCTCGGGATGCAGCCCCGGCACCGGCAGCATCCCGGAGCTATAACCACGGGCTGAGCTTTGCCATATGGGTGCACGTCGGGCGGGCTCAGGGACTTTCTTGGTGCTCAGGCGGATCCCTGTGACTTATGTGCAAGCTAGTGTTTTTGTCAGCAGCGTATAATTTTGCTAAAAAGGGGATGATTTCTGGAAGGAAGGCAGAAGCGATGTCCCCATCGGGCAGGGGTGTCCTCTCAGCTCTACACTGGGAGGACGCTGAAGGAAATGCTGCTAAATTATTTGTGGCATGCACAAAGAGGTTTATCTCCTCATCATCGTTCCCAGAGGTGTCGGGACCCTCTTGGAAAAAAAAGCGTCCCCCTCTGCTCTCCCAAAATCTCAGCCTGGGGCAGAAATGTGGGTCTAAGTAGTGGGGTGCGGAGGTTTGGGTTGCTGGGGAAATATCCCAGCTCCCGTCCCACCGCATTTGCTGCCCTGGCGCAGCTGCTCCGAGCAGCTGTGGGGGCTCAGCACCCGTCCCGGTGGGCACACAGCGCCTGGCGGGCACGAGGCTCGGCTGGACCGGCGCTTTGCAAGTCAGCGGAGCATGAAATGGGCTGAGCCACCTCCAGGCACGGTGCCGAGGGCTGGGGGCAGCTGTGTTCCCAGGGGAGTGTGTTTGGGCCGGGGCCTGCTGGCTCCTTATGGCTGCAGCTGCTCCAGCCGGGATGCTGCTGCCAGTGAGCAGCTGGGGGAGGGTTTGGTGCCCGGTAGTGCTGCCAGCACCCCCCAAATCCATCTAGGTCCTGCACCACGGTGCCTGTCCCACCACCAGGGTGGAAGGTCGGGTTGGTCCCGCCAACACCGAGAGCCCCGGTTGCTTTGGCATCTGCCTGGCATGTATTTTCTGTGCTCAGGTCCTTGATGCTCACAGGTCGGTGCCCATTCCATGTGTGTCCCCATTGCCTTGGTGACGCTGCCAGGGAGGTCATTTTACCAGCGGTGGGGATTTGACGCCAGGCTTAGCCAAACCGGGAGGGTCTACCCTGACAGAGTGGATGCCTCAGATCCACTTGATTGTTTTTAATTCTTGGAGGCCAAAAAATAAAAATAAAATCAATCTGGGCACTTTCCCAGCTCATGGCCCCCATGGCTCTGCCCGGCTCCACATGGGGGTGCCCAGGGATGCCATGGCCACGTCACTGCTAAGCTGAGCTGGAAATCTTGTGTGTGACACTGGGGTGACTTTAGATGCAACTGCTGGGTTAATGACCTTTCCTAATTGCTGTGCCTAATTGCAAAGCCCCTCGAGGGGAGCAGCGAGAGTCTCTGAGCTCCAGCTGGGCCAAATCTCCCAAGCAATAGGTGAAGCCACTGGGTGGGTGATGGGCTTCTGCTCCCTGCAGCTTAGGGTGTCCCCCAGGGTGCGGGGGGGGCTGTGTCGGAGCAGCCTGGAGAAGTTCCCCCCACTTTTCCCCAGAGCACGGAGGGTTTGGAAGAAGGCAGCAGCCAGGGTGGCAAGGGCTCTCACTTGGCCACTTCCCTCCAGCTGTAACCTGACTTGCCCACCTGGCCGCTACGGAGCCAACTGCGCCGAAGCCTGCAGCTGCCACGACGGTGCCTGCGACCCACTGACGGGCGCCTGCCACATGGGTGAGTGCCGGTGGGCACGGGTCAGGGTGCTGGGCTCTGCCGCAGGGCCATCACCGGGGCTGACTGGCTGGTTTTGTCTTGCAGAGGCCAACCAGCGGATGGGGGTGATAGGGGCAGGAGCCCTCCTGGCGCTGCTGCTCATCCTCCTGCTCTCCCTGCTCTGCTGCTGCTGCGTCTGCCGCAAGAAGGATGAAGCCTGTGGGTGAGTGCCGGGGCCAGATGGGCTGTGGCCGGGCTCTGCTGTGACACCCAAGCAGAGGGGGGAGCTGCGGGTCTGGGGACAGCTGGGGATGGCGGTGACCAGTGCAGGGCTGGGACCGCTGGGGGGATGCAAGGACCTCACTGGGACAGCGGTGCTGTGGGGAAACTGAGGCAGAGCAGCACTGCCCACCTGGCACCATGTGCCCTGTGGGTCCCTGGGGTCTGAGCAGGTCCCACTGCATCCTCAGGGCAGCACCCAGCTGGGGGGCTGATGGAGGGGCTCGGGCTGAGCCCTGCCTGGGGACCCCCCTTCCCCCTCTCCCTGACGTTGTTTCCCTCTCATGGGCCATCACTTCATTGAGACCCCTCAGGTCGCCTCCAGTTTCCAGAGGGCTGGAGCTGATCTGCAAAGGGAACCCTAAAATACAGCGAGGGCATCGACATGTGACCGAAACCCCCAGAACAAACCCCTGGGCCATGGGGTGAGACCTGGCGGGGGGGGTGATGTGCTGCAGAACTGCCAGTTGTCCTGCATGAGGATGTTCGGGGCAGGGAGGGTGAGTTCCTGCAGCAAGGTCAGGATGCAGGCAGCACCCCGTGACATCCCACCACAGGGACAGGGATGGGGACAGCCCCATTGCAGGGTGGGGGGAGGCTTGTGCTGTTCAGCCAGGGATGAGCAGGCCGTGGGAGCTCCTCTGGCTGCAGAGGAAAGCCTCCCCTCGTGCCACCAGCTGCTGCACAGGAATTTTCCAGAAGCCTCCCCTTGCAGCCCTGCCAGCTCAATCCCAGGCCAGCACATCTGGCTTGGAGAGCCTGGGGGCTGCGTGTAATTATCCCGCAGATAAAAGCACAAACGCAGCCTCGTGTGGTGAAGTATTGCACAGGGAGAGGGGAAATGGCTCAAAATAGTTTCCTCTCTCCCGGGGTGCCCAGACCTCCACAATGTCCCCAAACAGCTGGGTCACCTGTGGTGCCGTCCCAGTGGCAGTCCCTTGCTGGAGCATCCCGAGGGACCACGGCGGCAGTGGGAACATCGCAGGTTGCCTTGCATCAACACGCTAAGCCACTCGCTCCTGCGGCTGCAGATAATTGCTTGAAACCTTGGCCCCGGGAGGCTTCAAAACCAGAGAGTAAATAAAGAGAAGCCAAGTGTTTGGTTTTGGGTTGGGATGATTTTTATTTTTTTTAAAGATTCAGGGTCTTGGCAGGGTGTTGCGGGTGTTTTGGGGCCAGGCTGCCAATGGCCATGGCTGGATCTGGCCTTGCCACCATCCCCTGGCACTGCTTTGCATCCTGGCATGGTGCGAGCTGCGCCTGGGGCTGGCAGCTGCCCCAGCAGGTCCCCGACCCCCCCATGCCCTGGGCACCCCCCTGCTTTGATCTGCCCCATTATCTTCCCTGAAACCCCTTGCATTTACAGCATCCCTGAGCTCCTGACTCCCTCTACGGCCCCATGAAGGCTGTTCCCACTGCAGGACGGGTGCCGGTGCCTCTGATGGAGCCATTGCCCTTCTCTTGCAGCTCCAGCCAGGACCCGGCAGCAGCCAAGAAGCCACCAAGACGCTTGTGCGGGCGTTTCAGTCGGATCGGCATGAAGCTGCCGCGCATCCCCCTGCGCCGCCAGAAGTTACCCAAGGTCATGGGTAAGGTGCTGGGGTTTGGGGAGGGGGCAGAGAGCCAAACCCCAGGGACTTTACTCCTGGCAGGGCAGGGCACATGACTCACAGCATCCTTTCCAGCCCCAAACCCAGGGCAGTGAGCATGGCAGAGCAGTGATGGGGACACGCGGGTCCCCAGGACTGGCACAATGCTTGGTTCGAGCTGCCTGGCTCGCAGGGGCTCAGCCCTTTCTCAGTCGGCAGCTTCTGGATCTCAAAGCACATTGTTTTGCTTTGTGAGGGTGGGTACCTGGTCCTGGAGCTCTGCTGAGCTGTTTTGTGAGGTTTTTAGGTTCCCCAGGTAGAGGAACAGCCCCTGTCGTGGCAGTGAAACACCTCGTTTGCTCTCTTGGTCCTGACCTAACCCTGCCCCAGCTTTGCGTGGAGCCAGAACATCCAAGCTGGGGCCAGAGCCCACCCTGCTGTGGGTGGGCTCCGTGTGCAGCAGAGTTGAGGGTGGAGGGGCAGAGAATTTAGGGTGAGCTCCCCATGCTGCCTGGGCACAAATTAGGCTTGTAGGGGGATGCTGGCAAGGCCCCTGACTTGGAGCTGTCAGGGCGGTTGGGGATCCCCTGCATCCAGGCAGCTGGGGGACACTGTCCCCCACACACTCCAAAGCCTCCCTGCACTTCTCCCAGCATGAGGAGCTGGGGATGTGCTGCCTCAGAGACAAATAAACCAGGGGGCAAAGGCAGCACTCCCCACCCTGTGCTGGTATGGGTCTCAGCCCCGTGCCCCTCTTCCCAAGCCCAGCACCTCCCCAGCCGTGCAGTGCTGGTGCGATGCCCTGAGCAGCCGCATCCCAGCGCATAGCGGCTCAGCGTGAGGCCAAATCCCCCATCCCGCGTGGGACATGGAGGTGGCCCCCATTCCAGCACGCCATGCCCAAGCTCCAGCATCAAAGCAGGGAGGACAACTCCTTGCCCGCCGCTTTGCCATGCCCCAGGGTGTGCTGGGGCCAGAGAAACATTCCTGCTGCAAGGATAACAGAGGATAACAGAGGCCGTGTTTGTGGAAGGGGCCAGGCAGGGCTCAGGGAGGACAGAGGGTGCCTGTGTGTGGTGAGGGCAGGGGGAGCTCAAGGGGGCTGCCTGCACCTTCCCTGCACCAGTTGGCACCCACCCAGCTGCTCTGTATAAACAGGGTGGCAGCAGCCCCAGGAAAGGCTGAGGATGCAGTGTCGGTGCCAGAGGGATGCTCAGGATGGTCTGTGGTCCCGGCAGGGCTCGAGCTATTCCTGGAGCCTGGTTGGGGGGTTGGGGGTTGTTGCTTCACTGGAGGGAGAGGCTTTGGTCAGGGCTTGCCTTGTGTTCATCGTGTTGTTCTGCATGGTTGAGCTGGCGTGGGTTGCGGCAGCTCCCAGTCCCTCTGGTGCATGGTCTGGTAATGCCTCCAGCACCCACTAGGTCTGTGGACCCCTTGGGGGAGGGAGACCCAGCCTGCGGCAGCTGCATCCCTGTGATGCCTGGTGACCGTGGTGCCACATCAGCGTGTGGCTCCACCTGGAAGCCACAGTGGCAGAGGCCATCTGTTCCCCGTGTTGGTCCTGCCAGCAGGATGGTCTGGGGAATGCTGAAATGCCCCATCCCAAGCACCAGGTCAGCACTGGAGATGCTCAGGACCCTGTGGGGAAGTTGCGGTGAAACCGGTGCTGGCTGAAGCCGAGGACACCCGGTAGATGGTCACTCTGGATCTGCTCGCATCCTTGCAGAGCCACCGCCATAACCGTGCGTTTCCCCTCTGGGCTCAAACATGATCACCACCAGCGAGCACAAGCCCACACATGGTAGAACCTTCCCAGGTGGGACAGCAGGTCTTGAAGCCCCACCAAAGCTCATCAGGTGCCTGGAGCCCCGGGTGCCCCCCTCAAAAGAAGCTCCCCAGCCTTGGCACCAGCTTCAGATCTGCAGTATCTCCCTGGGGATTGCACCCAAGTTGGCAGTCCATGTGGCTACATCCTGGCCTGACACCAGCAGCCACGGTGCCAGGGTTTGGGCATCCCTGTGTGCCTGAGTTTGCTTCTCAGGATGTCAGTGGTACCAGCGTGGGGCTCGGTTGCATGTCTCCCTGCAGATGCCAGGGCCAACCTGAGCTCTGCACCACACAGTGCCCGCTCCTGCACCCCACCAACAGGTCTCTTCTCTTAAGCAGTGAAGCTCAACCAGCCCTGAGGGTGATGCTGGCCATGGGGAGCTTGGGATGAGTGGGAGAGGGCAGCCAGGAGGGCTCTGGGGCCACCCTCCCATGGCCCTTCTGTGGCTCCTCGCCGCTTCATCCCGGTCTTGAGACTGACCGACTGCCATGGAACCAGGGCTGGGGTTGGCACCCTGATGCTGTGGCCCTGGGAGATTTTGGGGAGCAGCGGCAGGAGGAGACCTGTGGGAAGGATCCACATTTCTCCCAGCCCTATCAGCCCATGATATATCAGCTAGGGGAGATAAATCCCAGGGGACCACGCAGGAGCCCCCAGGCCCAGCTCCGGGTGCACTGCACATCCTCTTTTTATCCTTTGGCTGTATCCTGGGTCTCATTCGAGTCCTGGAGACGCCTTGTGGCCATGAGTCCCAGCCGCTTGTCATGCCTCCTCTCAGGAAGCATGTCCCTTCATCTGCTTCCAGCCGGCTGCTTTTAATTTTCCCTTTTTGGTTTTTATTACAAGGAAAGCCATGTTGAAACTGCTGCTTCCCCCTCTCCAGGCCGTTTGCTCTTTAAATATCACTGCTTTTTTTTTTTTTTTTTTTTTCTCCAAGAAGCCAAACTATGCAGGGGCGAGCGTGCATCGCTGCCGTCATTTTAATGACCCTGCATCTCTGAAGCCAGATTCCCTAATAAAGAATAGATGTTCTGGTGGACTTCCCAATAACACTTAGAGTTATTTTATTGTAAAACAGGGACGTGGAGCAAAAATCAAACAGTCCAAGTGGGAAATTACAGTGTGACTTAGATGGTTGGGATGTGCAGACAGAGGTTACAAATACCTGGAAATATCGATGTCCAGCTGCTGCGCAGGGGGGGCCTGCCTGTGCGCTGGGCTTTTGCAGCCCTTGCTGCGAAGCAGGGCTCTGCCTGGGTTTGGAGGCAGCTTGCCACCATCCCAGGGGACAAAAGCCAGCAGGCAGAGGATGGTGACAAGAACATCTGGTGCTGCCCGGCACTCTGGGAGGGTTGGTCTCCTCCACCCCACTGGGTGCTGCCACGGTCCTGCAGGTACCCTGAGGACAATGCCGAAGCTACAGGCACCTGGGGAAGCCCCACGGGATGGGTTGGGACATGATCTTATCCATCAAAGAGCCTTAAAAATGACCAAACAGAGAAACCAGTCCCTCCCAGCCCATACAACTGTCA
>VYZV01030733.1:50848-66166 GCA_013401275.1 Pandion haliaetus | reverse complement strand
TTTTTTTTAACTGTTGAAACCGAAAATATTTTTAACACCAAGTTTTTCCCCTCTTGTGGTTTTTTCTCTTCCGCTTGGCTTCTCTGTGGGCGGCCCCTGCAGCAGAGGGGGCAGCACGAGGGCGAGGGGGGATGCTTCTCCTCAGCTTCGGGATGGAAGAAGCTGACAAAGGGAGTGAAAAGTGGCAGAATTGGAAAAAAAGGGCAATGCACGTCCCCCTGCCACAGGCATCCTTTTACCATCCTTCGACCTCCTTTTGCAGAAGCAGAAGGAAAAGGAAAATGCAAACTATGATGCTGAAGAGGAAATTAGTGCAATTAAAGCTGGCAGCTCATTTCTTTCCCTGGGAAGGGGACGGTCACAGTGCCAGGACTTTCTTTGCAGAAAGGCTGTGCCAGGTTGCACAGCTCATGGGTGACTGCCGGGACACTCACTGGGTCCTCATGGGACCCAGGGTTTTGGATGGCTCATCCCTCTGTCACGTGCATCCTTGATTTGGGCAGCTGGAGACCTGCTGTGGAGAGGGGGGGATAGATGGGAGGGGTAAGGCTGGATGGGCACCGCCATCCACAGCCACTCGTCCCCAGGCATGGGGGATGCTAGTCACCACCATTGTGGGTTGATGGCTTCTGTGGGTGCTTGGATGGGGGACCTGGTGGGGATGCATGGCGAGAGCTGTCCCCATGCCTGGAATGCTGTCCCTGTCCCCAACACCCACTGGAAAGTTGGGCAGGGGGGAGCTGTGCAGAATTCCACCCTCCTGGCTGGCGTGGGGGCTGGGGGGTCCAGCGGGACACGCACTGACAGCAGTTCCTTGCCCTCGTAGTGGCTCACCATGACCTGGAGAACACCCTGAACTGCAGCTTCATCGAGCCACCCTCCATTGTGGAGCAGCCTTCCCCATCCTGGTCATCCCGCGGCTCCTTCTCCTCCTTTGACACCACAGACGAGGGGCCAGTGTACTGCGTCCCCCACGAAGGTGAGCAGGGGGACGGGGTGCTTCCCCACGGGGCTTCAGGGCCAACACCAGGGGCCACCTCCTGCTCGGTGGAGAGGTGTCACCCTTGCGCAGGGGGTACTGTGTCACCCTGGCTCCTCGTGCCCCGGGAAGGGATGCGGGTGCCAGTGTTGCCTTCTACGCAGTTTCAGAGCTCTCTCCTCTGGCGTTTGCTGCTCCAGGGCTGTTTTAAGAGCCCTCTTGTGCTGGGGTCCCTGACCGGGAGGAGGGAACTGGGGGACCTGGGGACGCGCTGGGGTGCAGGGAGGAACTGTGTGGGACGCCGTCCCACTGTGCTGTGGGAGCGTCTCAGTCCTTCCCCTCCCTGGGCACACCCCAACCCACCACCCCCGTGCTCTCTTCCCACAGAGAGTGTGGGCGACAGCAGGGACAGGGGGACACCCGCTAGCCCTGGGGACAAGCTGGTGGCCCCAGCAGGCGGGGAGGAAGCGGGCGAATACACCTTCCTGAAGGAAACGGGCTCTGTCAGAGCTTTCCCAGCCGACAGCAGCGAAACACCCCTGCTCAAGTCCTCAGACAGCGAGCGCTCCTCCTGCGGCTCGGGCTCGGCCAGCGCTGCGCTCTATGCCCGGGTCGCCCGACTCTCCAAGCAGTCCAAGGAGGAGGAGGATGCCACCACAGAGCCCCGCAGCCCCGGGAAGCCGCCATCCCCGGAAAGGACCAAGCCCCGTCCCCCAGACCCAGCCACAAAGCCCAAAGTCTCCTGGATCCATGGCAGGTACAACTCCAGCCAGTCCAACTCGCTGCCAGCACCCAGCCGGTCCCCGGAGCGAGCGGCTGCCTGGTCTGGCAGTCCTGAGCAAGGCCGGGGCTTGGCCAAGAGGAAGAGGAGCCCAAGCGAGACGTCAGCCAGCGTGCAGGGCAGAGCGGAGGAGAAGGGCAGCGCGCGGGGCAAGGAGAAAGCACAGAAGCAACCGAAGGAGCCCGGCGTCCCTGAGGGCAAAGCCAGCCTCGCCGGGGAGCCCCAGTCACCCTCCAAGCCCAAGCAGAGGAGCAAAGCCAGCTCGGAGCCGACGGAGAGCATCAATGGGGCAGTGCAGAACGCCTTCCGAAAGATGGGTGCCTTCCAGCCAGAGCGGCGGGTCGGGGACAACAGGGATGCTCCCTGCAGCCCCAGCACCAGCAAACCCCGCTCCGAGCCCCTCCATCCCCACCTGGCCTCCGAGCTGGCCGCCCAGCTGAAGGAAAAGACTCAGAGCCTCAACAAGGGGGATGGAGGCACCCGGGCAAATGGTGTGGGGGCCCAGCGGGAGAAGCCCACCCCTCCACAGAAAGCCAAGCGCTCGGCGGCCGCCGGCAGCCAGAAGACCAGCAAGCCCTTGCTGCCCACCTCTCCTCACCTGCAAAAACTGATCCCTGGGGTGGCTGAGCCAGTGGCCGGGGAGCCCAAGCGGGTGGAGAAGCCAAGCACCGGCAGCGGCCAGGACCAGGCTCTCCCCAACGAGCAAGCGGCCAAGAAAACCCCCATTAAAAAGCCTCCCAGGAAGAAGAGCCGAGAAGCCAGCCTGGAGCCGCCCAGAGCAGCTGCTGTGCCTGCTCAGGCGGTGCAGTGACCGGGAGCCGGGCATTGGCCCCGCACCAGCCGGCCGTGTGCCGGGAGGAAGGACATTTGCCGGCACGGCCAGCGGACATGGAAGCCTGGACTAGGCAGGGGGCACTGGAAGAGCCTTGAGCCTCCATTTCCACTCCCCCTCCATTTCCCTCATCCCCCTTTTTCCTTTAGTCTCCCCTGCCCCAGGACCTTGTCCTCCCCATCCGTGCCCTGCTGCCTGCTCCCTGCCCGGGCCTGGCAGCTCACCCTCCTGGCACAGGGCAGGACCACAGGGAGCTGGCCCGGCTGCCAACCTCGGGGGGGGGTCCATGCGTGGTATATCCCCCCCCACACTTTTTTGTAGCAGTATTATCAATCGCATAAGCAGTGCTTGTTGTACTAGATGTACCCATGGTATATTCTGCAGTAACGGAGCTGCTCGCTTCCCGCACCCCACTCCGGTCTATCATCGGCCTCGTGGTGCACAGGAGAGGGAGGGTGCTGCTGCTTGGTGCCCAGGGCATCACCAGGGACGTGCCCCGAGTCCGTCGCCGGCAGCAAACCCTATGCCCCGGCGCCCTGGGCTCCAGGCGCGGCTCTCCATTGCTGGACCCACCACAGCCACGCCGTGCCTGGTGTGGGGTCGAGCTGGTTTCGACTGATGGCACCCTCCCCTCTGCCCATGGGGTTGCTTCTGGCCAGGAGGAAAGCACTATTTATGGCCAGAACTGGACGCCCTTTGGGCTCCCGTGTCCCATCCAGCGGAGTTGGATTAGTTTGGTACGACAGAGCCTGGCACCTCTGCAGAGCGCTTTCCTAATAAAAATGTATTTCTTCCATAGCTGGGTGCCATCTCTCCATGCCTCAGGCTCCCCATGGGCAGGTGACGTGCCAGGCATCACCTGGTCTTACTCGGGTGCTCAGCCCAGTCCTGAGCGGGTTGCAGTGGGGAGGTGGATGACCTTGTGGCAGGTTCAGGCAGGTGGCAACAGGCAGGGTGGGGAGGCAAATACCCTCTGTGGCTGCTGCTGGGTGCTCACCTGGCAGCAGAGACCAGCCCTGGGGGCAAGGTGCGGAGCCCCTCATCCCCTAGTGTCCAGCATCCTCCCCTAGCCCACCAAGAGCCCTGGGGGCTGGACTGGTATTGTGGTCAGACCCTCTTCAGCATAGCCAGGATTGGACCCTGGGACTCAAGAGAGCTCTGGCTGCTGTGCAAAGAGAGTCCACCCCTGGCTGGGTGCTTGGGGTGCTGGGACACAAACTGGGGGGAAAGCGGAGCTGGCAGTGAGGTGCAGGGCTCTGATCCCAGCTTTCTAACCCTCCTGCCAAGAGGCTGCCAACCCTGGCAGCACTGGGGCTCTCCACGCAGCTCCAGGCACGATGCTGCCACATGGCAAGGCTGGGACAAGCCTGGGGCCAGCTGAGATGGGCCTTCTCTCACACAGCTTCTGCCCAAGATTCCTGAGCAGTCCTGCCTGCAATTTGCCTGCACCCTACGTACATGCTTCCATCACTTTGCCTGTGTGCTGCCTGTGTGCTACCTAATCTCTGCATGCATTTTGCAAGCTCTCTGCCTGCTACCTGTGCTCTACCTGCACTTTGCTCGCACTCTGCCTGCATGCTACCTGCACACTGCCTGTGCTCTGTGTCACTGCCTGGGTCTGCAGCGGGAAGGCAGTGGGGCTTTGTGGTCTCCCCTAGGGGACTGAGGGCAGCAAAGCCCTGCCTGTCCTGCCACTCCTGGTGCTTGCCCAGGGCCCGCTGCCTGTGGGGCTGTAAATGCTGGGCCTCTGGGGCAGTGGCTCTGCCCCTGCCAGGGTCCTTCAGCCTCAAGCGGAGCCTCCACCAGTCCATGGGCTGCAGGACCCATCGTTCTGCCCGGATCTCCCTGGAGGAGCTGGAGCAACGGGCTGCAGGACACCCTCCCTGCCATGAGAAATGAAAGCAGGGCTCTCTGCTCCTGTGGGAGCTGGGAGCACTGGTGCCCACGGTTGAGCCATCCTGAGCTCTGCCCGTGGTGTTAGACAATGGCCCCTGGACCAAAAGGCCAACCACAGGGCAATCACAGAGGTGATGGAGGGAGCTGGTGGACACTAGGATGGGATGAGAACACCCAGAACCAGGACAGCAGCCAGTCCAACATGGCACTCAGGAGGGGACAGGGCTCCGGCACACTATCTGACACTGGCTGGAGAAGCATCATCTCATAGCAAAAAGCTGAAGAATAAAGGGATGGGACATCACACAGCTTGTTGGCGTTGCTTACCAGATTCCTGGCCACCTTTCAGAGTTCCTTCACGCTCCCTCCCCTTCAGGTTTTACTTGGGAAGATGAAGGACGACGGCTGAAAGTACTCCTGGGACATCACACAGTGCAGAAACAGGAGGTGATGAACCAGCTCAGTGTCACCAGAGACAAAATAGACAAAATCAATAGAAAAATGGGCACACTGAGCCTATGAGACCTGGGATGGCATCGAAGGCCCTCTCCCTCCACCACAGAGGCCATTGGAGAAAGAGAAGAGGCTTCCAGGAGGCTCAGAAGGGTCTGGGACTACGGCTAATAAACACCTGTAGGTTAAGAAAGGAGAAGGAAAGGAGTTGAATCCAGGCAATAGAAGTGCAAAAATAAATAAAATTAAAGAGGAAAGAGGTTGTCACAGACATCATGCAAGTCCTGTACAAATGTCTTCACATCGGCGCTGAAGAGCATTTGGGGGAACCAGCCATGATGCTCATCATGGTGACCCACCAAAGTGAATTTGGGAATAGCCCCAGCCTCCTCTCGGGACACTTTCTCACTCATGCAGGCAGCAAAGCTGGGGCTGGTGCCCTGGGAAAATTGGGCACTGTAAGCTCACCCTGGTCCCAAGGCTATCCTGAGACAGAAAAGCTTCACCAGGCATGAGCCCATCCATGTGCTCTGATCACAGCCCCAGCAAGCCAGAGGAGAGCCTGCAAGTGAGCAGCCTACAGGTAAATGCAAAAATCCCATGTCACAGACACTGACATGTGTCCTGGCAAGTCACTGGATGCTCCAGCCCAACCAGGCAGTAATCATCACATCAGGGCAGCTGCGGTGGTATCTGGCTGAGTCTTGGGAATCTCCAGGGGTGGAGATCCACCAGCTCCCATTGACTGTCCCAGGGCTGCACCACCCTCCTGGGGAGCAATTGTCTTCTGGAGTCCAACCTGAACCTCCCAAGCTGCAGCTGATAGCTGTTGTCCCCCATTGCATCATCTGGCACCACCAAGAAGGAGTCAACTCCATCATCGTACTTGTTGGCTGCTCTCAGACCCCTTTCATCTCCTCCTGGCCAGGCTAACCCAGCCCAGCCCACTCCACCTCTCCTGGCGCAATGTGTGCCAGTTCCATGACCATGTTGGTAGCCCTCCTCCAGGCCTCTCCAGTTTCTTCACATCCCTCCTGAACTGGGAGATCCGTATCTGGACGCTACTGCGTGGAGAGGCAGCAGCTTCCTTCAGGTGGCTGCCCATGCCCTCCCCAGCATCCCCCACTATGGGCTTTGCCTTACTCTGGAGAAGAGCAACAACAAGGTGATGATCAACCTGAGGTCCACCATAGCCTCCAGGTTCTTTTCAGCAGGGTCTTTCCAGCTCAGATGGGTCAGATGCTTCTTCAAGAAACGTCCTGTGATGCCACAGGCCATAAAGGACATCACCATTGCAATGGTTGAGGCATTGCCACACCTCAGCATCGTGAAGGGCTCATTTCTCCACATAATGTGACTGTAAATCTCTTCTCCAAGCATCCCGCCAGGGCCTGCAGGCTTTCCTCCCACCGCTGCACTTTGGTTACTTCTGACTGACAGCAGCCTGCAATAGACACCGGTGAGGGGACTTTGTTTAGGGGTCCACAAATCAGCAGAGGCTGAAAACCATAGAATTTCCCCTGCAGCTGTGAGTCATGCAGAAACCATTGACCTCAAGGAAAAAACAGCTGAACCCAATCACAGGAAGAAGTCATAATGTGGAGCAAAGCCAGGTCTTCTGCTCCTCCGAGATGGAGCAGAAGCCACTTTAAGGAGCCACCTTCCCCAACAGACAGGTCAAGCTTTTGGTGATGATGTGATGGCTTGACTAAGCGCGTTGCGTGGCCTCCCATGGCCGAGGAGAAGCAGTGGATGAGGCTGGCAGGAGATGCTGTGATGGAGCAGGACCTGCCCAGTGGCCACCAGCCATCCTCTCCACTGGCACCTCATCCAGAGGAAGCAGAGGAACGCAGTGGCACTTGTGGCCCATCCTCTCCTCCACCAACACTGATCTTCTTCCCATTTTGTCCCAATTTCCCAAACCGAAGAAGGAGCCGTTGGGTTGGACAAAGGCACATTTGTTTTGGCTTGGCTGATGAGCAGCCATAAAAGTGAGCCTGTTGCCAACAATTCATTTCCTATTTCAGGCCCTAACAAAAATAATCTCGGAAGGGAAACTCCAATGAGAATGAAACACACATGAGACAACAGGCACCCAAAATTATATAGAAAATTTCTCTCTCAATGCTCGCTGGGAGTGGGGATGGTGGTGCCAGGGGTATTTCATGCTGGGGTATTTCATGCTGGAGGGGGGGATTGCAAGGGGCTTGGGAAGCTCCATCAGCTCCACCAGCACCACAGCACAAGCCAGGGTTATAGGGATATAAATATATATTCAGCTGACACTTCATGTAGTGGCTTCATGTGGGTACATTACAGGTGGGGAAACAGCCCTTTCCTTCTTTTCCCCCAAAAGTGGATGTAATGGTCCCTGGTTGCCTTCCCCGGGACACTCAGCGCCAGAGATGGGGACACCGGAATGTCCCCCGGCCACATGGGTGACGTCCTCATGCAGCCAGCATCCATCTGGCATTGGGCTCCCTGCAGCAGGGCTGAGCAGATCACCCCACAGACCGGGACCCCAAATTGGAGCAGCCACCCAATGCTACCAAAATAATTTCACATTCCTCACCGCACTCATCGGTGACCTCATCAATGTCCCTGGAGAACACCAGTGGTATCTGAGTTGCAATAAATAGCAGCCTTTTTGCAGGCCATGATCTCCTGCTTGCATGTCCAATGGCTCTGCTCCCATGGTGGGGCTCAGCCCTGCTGCCAGCCCCAGGCACGAAGGAGCCCGCAGCGGCACGAGCGTGGGTGCTGTGGTCCCATGGGATGCCCAGCCCTGGCATCAGCCCCCAGTGGGAAGGACAAAGCTCTGGGGTGCCAGGGGTCCCCTGGAACAGGGCTCTGGGACCGTGTGCCACCTGCAATGGCATGAACACCTTGAACCAGCACCTGCAACTTTCCCTTGGGATGATGGAGCCTTTTGGTGGCTGTTTGCAGCTGGGAGACAGTTTTGTCGCTGCAGCCTTTCCCTGTGCCTGAGATACCACAAGACACAGGACCAATATAAATATGTACTCCAGGAGTATATATTTTTAATATGTATATATATATACACACAAATAAACATATATATACATATATATATACACACACACTCCTATACACTCCAGGAGTAAATTTTTTAATATGTATATATATACTTATTTTCATATATATACACACACCCACACTCTCGTATATACTCCTGGAGTAGCTAGTATATATACTTATATAAGTATAGATATATACACTTCTATATTTTTTTATATATATACACTTCTATATTTTTATATATATCTATTTATTTTTGTATACATATATGCACATATATATGTATATATATACACACTGATATATTTATCAGGTTCCAGGTAAGGTGAGGATGGCCAGGCCAGGCTGAGCCTGCCCCCAGCCCGCAGCACCCAGGTGCTTGGCCCATCACTGCCGGCCTCGTGGCAGTGCCAGCCATGCACCCACAGACATTGTCGTTGAGATATTGAATCCAACGAGCGCCATGCTGGGCATCTTCCTGAGGATCTGGGGTTCAGGGGGCTACAGGCATGGGGGTGCCCCAGCATGGACTTGTTGGGGGAGCAGGGCAGCAGGACTTTACCTCCCTGCACCATTCCGAGCCCAGCAGCAGCTCCAGGCTCTGCAAGTGGGACCTGACACCTCTCTAAAGCCATTTTATCTCCACTGACAGGCACCCAGGCCTGGGCAAAAGGCCATGGCCACACTCCTCTGCTGCAGCACATTGCGTGGGCCGAGCTGAAGGGTGGGCTTCGAACTGGGGACGTGCCCTCAGCTCATCGGAATCTCCAGGGAACCCTCTGCAGCCCCCCCACCCCTCCAGCCCAAAGGTTGGGGTGCACATGAATGTACCTTTTTGGGGAGGATGGTGCTGTGCCCTGAGCAGCCCCAGGGCACTGCAGGGAGTGTTGCAGCTGGAGCACCCCACTTGGCAGGCATCGGGTGTGCGTGCAACACCTCCCCGGGCAGCCCACCGGGCAAACCCGCTTGGCTCCATTTGAAGACTCCCTCACCCAGTGGAGTAGTGGAAGCATTTGCATGTGATCCAGGGCACCAGTTAATCCCTGGCCATAAAGAACTGCACAGAGTAAAGGGACGAAGCTCAGCAGCTGCCATCAGCTGTCTAGCAGACAGAGCCATCTCTGAGCAGATCCAGGAGCTTGAGCCTTTATTCCAGCCTCTGGAAGCTCTGTCTGGCATCATTTGAGAAAAATCCCTATTTTTGCACGGAAAGCACGAGTGCGCTCGCATCCAAGCACTTCGAGCAGCAGAGGAAGAATAATCAGGCAGAAGATAGGCAGAGGCATCCGCGCCGCTGCTACCTGATTTATCCCTGCGCCTGTGCTGGCCTGGCCACACGCCGTAACACACCCGGCCTTGTTTAGTCTGTGTGGGAGCACAAATCACGGTGCAATGTCATCGCTCTGCCAGAGTCTGGATTTCATTAGGAGCCACATGATCGGCCTCGGCTGCCGCTGGGGGCTGGCTGCACTCCCCCCGCAGAGCTGCACAGGATGCAGGGGCGACGGGTCGAGGCACAGGGCTGAATAGGCACCTTGTCTGCAGGTGAGGAGTAGCAGCCGCCTCGGTGGGACAGGGCTTTGGTCCCCCTGGGATGTTTGAAGACCCTGAAAATAGCCTTAGGGGAAGGGAGTGTGACCTGAAGCTGTCCCTTGCTAGCATGGTGACTGCGGGGGCACAGCAAGATGGATGCCTTGGAGCAGCCCTTAGCCCAGAAGACAGAACCCACAAGTTTGGGTCACTGCTCCTCCCCAAAAGTCAGGCTGCTGAAATAGAGGGGCACAGCTGGCAAATGGGCAGCCGCAGGCCAAGGGATGGAAGGGGCTGGCTGCAGTCTGCTACATCCCTTGCAGCCTACTGCAACCTTTGCACCCCACTGCAACTCTTGCATCCCCTGCAACCCTTACCCCACTGCACCCTTTGCATCTCTTGCAGCCTACTGCAACACTTGCATCCTTTGCATCCCACTGCAACACTTGCAGGCCTTGCAGCCTGCTGTATCCCTTGCATCCCTTACATCCTTTGCACTCTTTCACCCCTTGCAGCCCGTGGCCCCTTGCACGTAACTCCCAGACAAGCCCACGCACTTCTCCTCTCTCTCACCCTGTCTCCCTCCCAGGTATGAAGCACCATGCAGTGACCCAAGAGCACCCACGCCAGCCAGCTGGGAGCCCCTCCAGCAGTGTGCAGGGGAGGCAGCTCCTGTCCCTTGCCCAGAGCGAGCCCAGGCTCACCAGGCAGGGCCAGCAGGCAGGACCGTGGTGTCCATGGGGTAGTATAGACCTGTCACCCCCCATCAAACAGACCTTCTGACAACCCCTCTGCTCTGCAGGGAGTGGAGGCATGAGGAGCTCCTGGGCTGCTGAGCTGACACAAATTTGCCCTGGCTGAGCATCTGCGTCTCCTCTCAGGGAAGGATGTGCCGTCAGGACACGTGTGTGCAGCATCTCCTCCGAGTCTCCGTGGATGCTCAGCCCAGACAACTGAAGCCCAGCCATGTTTTCTGACACGTTTCCAACAATGCATGCTCCTCTCGGCAGGTCAAACCCAGCTTTTCCAGCTCAGTAGCCCTTGCTCGGCCAGTTGCATTAGCAGCCAGTCGGGAAGGGAGCAGGGAGGTTTCACCTGGCACCACCGAGAGCCAGCGACCACCTCAATCCAGATCTTATTTTAGCTGCAGCTCAGGGGTGAAATTCCCGTTCAGATATTCAGCTCCAGAGGCCAGAGCAGGGGAAACACTTTTACTCCGCAGTGCTTAAATTGGAATAAATCCGGTGAGCCCGAGGCTGTGAGGCTCCGGCAGTCCTGGCCACACTCTCTCTTCGCCCAGGGGACAAGAGTGCATGAGGCTAAGGTCAGACACAATGTTAAAGTGACCCGAAAAAGGAGGGGAGGAGGCCGGGAATGGGTGGCAAAGCCACCATAGTGGGTGACCACACACCCAGTGCAAGATGCTGGTGCTGGAGCCCCTTCCCCAGGGGTGCAGGGGGCTCATGCAGCTCTTGGAGGGTCCAAGGAGGAGCTGGAGGAGACTCAGGGAAACCACGCAAACCAAGCCAGGTGAGGAGAGCAGGATCCAGCCCCGAGGAGAGGAGCTACCTGGAGACCTGGCCCTGCAGGGGGGTTTGCAGCTCCAGGATTGCCCTGGCTCCATCCCTGGCTCAGGTACCAGCCAGGGACTAACCGAATGCACCGTGGCTTGGGCTGAGCTGCTGTCAAATCAGTGGCTCCAGCATGGCTGACCCAATTCGTAGCCATGCTGTGGAGAGCAGGGCCAGTGATGGGATGCTCGCCAGCTCCCGGCCCGAGCCCCACCTGATGCTGCACTGTCCCCGTCCCCACAGTAAAAGTAATAAAGCCACATTTGGTGCAAAAGCCGCGATGCAGTGGCCTTTTTTGGTGACAGCTGGCTGCCTGGTGAAACCACGCTCACCAAAGGCCGAGTGGCCATGGGGGGAGCTCCCAGCTCCGGAGCAGTGACTCAGATCCATGGTGACATGGCAGCTCTCCCACAGGGACACCAAGATCAGGCAGCCATCTCCCGTGGACACGTTTGTGCTCAGGTTTCTCTAGAGGCTTATTCCTAATTGCAATGTGCTCCAGTTGCAAAAATGAGCTGTCCTGCTCCATGCATGTGGGTGCCCCACTCCTGCTGCCATCTCTGCTTGACTCGGGGTCAGCAAGGCCACAAAAATGCTGTTTTCCAGCATTTCTGAACATGCAAATGTACCCTTTGGGGGAAAGTAACATCCAGGCATCCCTTCCCTAGACGGCCAGTGGACACCCTTGCAAATCTCCCCACCCTGGGAGATATTCTCCCTGCAGGTGAGTGCAAGAAGCCCGAACCCCACAGGGGACCCTTCGCTCAGGGGCAAGGTGAGCAGCTCCAGTGGGAAACAGAGTCGTTTGGCCCTCTGGAGGTCCTTGCACATCCCATGCTGTGGCATG
The DNA here is from genome assembly GCA_013401275.1 of Pandion haliaetus. Taxonomy (NCBI): domain Eukaryota; kingdom Metazoa; phylum Chordata; class Aves; order Accipitriformes; family Pandionidae; genus Pandion; species Pandion haliaetus. Next base: position 54,238 of record VYZV01030733.1, on the reverse strand, counting down.
GGCTCCATACCACAGCATGTGCTTGTCCCCCTGCTTCTCACCACCCACCTCTGCACCAGCAGTGTGAGGAAAGCCCCACGGTTGGTTTGGAGGCTCAAGAAGAAGCAGCTGGCCAGGACAAGTCCCAGCTCCCTCTGTGCCAAGGCAAGGAGCATCCCACTCTCCCAGTGCAGAGCCCCCATGGCTGTGAGAACCCAAATGTGGCCTCATCCTGCCCAGCGGGGTGCATCGCTCCATGCACATGCGCCAGCAGCAGCTGGAGCAGGATGATGTGGTGGGACCCTGTGCAGGTCCTGTTGGGCTCTTCTCCAGCCCCTCTCTCCCGGGCGAGCTCTGTGGCAGGGGTGGCAGGGCGAGGAAGGACAGAAGGGGCTTTATCACTCTGTTTTTCCCTCCATAGCCCAATCCAGGCCATGTTAAGGCTCTTTCTGGACATCACAAGCCAACTGCATGGTTGTTTCTGCTCTCAAGCCCCTGGGTCCAGCTGCCATGATCTCCTCCTGGGTGCTATCAGGTCCTGGAGAGCGTGGGAAGGGCCCATGCTTCCTCCACCCATGCTGTGCCACCTGAGCTGCTTGTGGCACCACTGCAGACATGTCACCTGGTCAGGGACTCCCCCACCCCAAATTGAGCCCACACCACAGGAGCCTTGCACACATTCCAACACATCATGATATGCTCCCTGCCTGGACTGCCTGGGGCATACAGAGTATGGAACACCACCGGGTCATCTGTGCTCTCCAGTCCTGGTCCCCATTTGTGCCACCCACCTGCCTCCCCCATGCTCCCAGACCCAGCCTGGGGCTGCAGATTGTCCCCAACAGGTGACCCAGCTGCAATTCAGCTCACTGAGCTTCTTCCCTCAGCTCAAAGCCCCTTGTCCCTCTGTCCCCATGGCACTCGTGCAGGTCCCAGCGGAATGCCCCATCCCCCAGCTCCAGCTCCATCCACCGCAGTGAGTTCACCCTGCACCACTGCCAGCATCCTGGCCCAGCAATGAAGGCAGCACGAGCCCTACGCAAACCAGGGCCAGCTACTTCGTGGCGTCCATGCCAGCTCAGATATCTGGACCAGGTCCCCCAAAAGCCCAGCCTTTGCAGGCCCCAGCCCGCCAGCCTGCAGAAGGCAGCGCCCAGAGCCTGCCAGTCTAATGAGAAGTGCATAGGACCCACATCTGGTAGCAATTGAGCGGGGAGCAGCACTGGGAAGGGAGGAAGCGCAGATTTCCTGCAGCACAAAGGAAGGGAGAGGAATGTCCGTGGCAGAGCGGAGGCCCTGGCGTCCCCCCTCCCTCCACTGGCTCTGCCGCAATTACTTCAGTAGGGGTGCAAAGGCACCAGATTGTGCCTTGATCCTTTGCTGTCACTACTGGAGCTTGTCCCTGGGAATGTGCTCCCCTATTCCCTTGGCTGAGCCCTTTGTCTGCCCCCCCTTTCCGCTCGCAGGGGTGCATGAGCATCCCACACCCACTGTGCACGGCTCATGGCCATGCCATGCCCTCCGAGCCTCGTGCACGGTCTCTCCCCTCCAGTCTGGTGCTGCTTGGGGTCAAGGTCAAGACCTTGCTGCTCAGGGCCTGGGTTCAAGACAACCCTCCCCGTGCCATCGGACTTCAACTGCCCCTCAAAACAGCCTTGGGAAGAGAGCAGAAGCCCCAGCAAGGCGCTGAAGGTGGCAAGATCAAAGCAGGGTCTGCTCTGTGCTGTGACGATGGGGATGTGATGCCTGGAGGGGACAAGGCAGGTTGCATTTAGGTCCTCACCAGTGCAGGCAGCCATGTCGGGGGCAGGCAGCTTGCCTAGTCCTGTGCTGCTGCCAGGTGAAGTCTTGGCCACCGTACCCATGCATCCATGGCTGCTGAAGCGATTTCGGGTTGTATTGCCCAGGGAATACCATGGGACAATGAAATCCTGTGAGAGCAAAACCCTGGCTTCAGGTGACACCCGGAGAAGGATATTTAGCAAAAGCTGCTGTCAAATCTTCACGGCAGAGGATGGGGATGCTTTTATCCTGGTCTTTCGTATCGTCCCAGCCAGAGCTGAGCAGCACGTCTAATAGATTTTAATTAAAAGACCTTTTTTCCCTTCCCCAGCAGCTCAGCAGGCTGCAGCCACCCGGGCTCTTCGCCACGGCTCCGCCTCCAGCAGCTCCATTGCAGCAAAAACCTCTTGGCGGTTCCCGAGGACAGGGTTGGGGTGATTTGCCTGTTCAAAATATGGGGCAGCCATTTCATGGGGACATTGCTGCCAAGGTGGGGGAAGAGCAAGCAGGGGATGGGCAGGACAGACGGACATGGCAAGGTTAACTCTACAAGGCAGTGGTCTAAGCAGCCCATAGGCAGAGGGGTCTGCAATCAGCCCACCCAAAGCCTCTCCACCACGTGGGATTTGGGGATCCTTGGATGGAAATCAAAGGCAACCAACCCGGGAAAAAAAAAAGGGGGCAATTTATATTCAGGGATATTTTAGGGGTGCCCCATTCGCCTAGGGATGCTCCATGTTCTTCTCCAACATGGCCCTTTCTACTCCCCTTGAGCTGGCAGCGCAGCTTTTGTAGGCTTTGAAGTCATGGTAAAAGCAACACCTTTAAGACATTTTTAATACATTTCAGCGGTTCTTTCATTTTGCTAATTCAAGCCAGGAACCTTTTCATGCGTGCCACTGAAATGAAGTTGCAACTTGGCCTGCACTAAACATTGATCTCATTACCTGCACCTGTGCACTCACAAAAAGAACCCATTGCCATCCCAGCAGCATGTTTGCAGTTGAAATGCACTTAATAAACTCCGTGTGTTTTAAGGGATTAGAAGGGATCCTTGCAGCTGAGCGGTCTCACCCTTCTCAGGGCTCCCCACTGAACCCACAAATGTTGGCCGGCTTTGGCCTGGCACGGTGTCCGCAGGGAATGGCCCCCAGCTCACCGGCTGGAATGAAACCATGAAGCCAAGTACCCGGAGAGCAGAATTCCTCTGACGCCGGTGATGCCGGGGGGTCACGGCATTTTCGGCGTCGGCAAAGTCACCCCGTACGGTAACTCAAAAACTGCCAAACTCCGCCTGAAAGGCTTTCGATCAAGTCACCGAAAACATTTTTTAACCGCCTTCGAGCCCGAGCAGCGGGACACCCCGCCGCTGCTCTCCCTGGGCATCCCATGGGATGGGCTGGAGAGAAACCTCCAGGAGAACTCGGAGCGCGGCTCCAGCCGCTGGGGCACTGCTGCGCACACGCACAGGGCTCCCAGGGGAAGGCGGGGGCGCCGGTCGCTGCCGCTGCTGCCGCCGCCCCTCCGCGAACGGCCGGGACCGAGGGTGCTGGGGCCGCGCACCGACCCGCGGCCCCGGGGCGGGGCGGGGCGGGGCGGGCGGAAAGAGGCGGGGCGAGGGGGGAGGCG
>VYZV01030733.1:40032-50113 GCA_013401275.1 Pandion haliaetus | reverse complement strand
CCACCGCCCACCCCCGTGGTCTCAGGGCTGAAGCAGGAGCTCTTCCACCGGCACAAGGAGGCCCAGCAGTGCTGCAGACCCCACAACCTGCCGCTCCTCCGGGCGGCCCAGCAGCGGGAGATGGAGGTGAGGGGGGGCCGCGCTGGGCACAGCCCTCCCCTGGCATTGTGTCCCTTCTCCGGGGGGCTCACAGCCCCTTTGCTGCAGGACGGCTCCTGCATCGCAGCATCTCCAGAGGGTTGAACTAGTCCCCCCCCTCCCCCCCCCAGCCTCGGGAGCTGCCAGCCGTCCTGTCTGGTGTTGCTGGCACAGCCATAGGTTCCCCACCCTGACTTGAGGGTCTCCTCCTCTTCCTTGGCCCTTTGTCCCCCCAAGAGTGGAGGCCCAGGCTCTTGCCATCCTGGGATCGCTGCAGTCCAGGCGTGATCTGGGAACCGTGGAAGTTCAGGAGCCCACTCCAAAAGAGCACTGCTCTCCACAATGCTTTAACAATTCTTTGTTATATGATAGGCTGAAGCCTGTATAGAGGTAGAGAACAAGTTGATATAGAACATGGAGAAGGTACATGAAATCTTGCCACGTCATAGCAAGCAGAAAGCACAAAATAGTCAAAAAAAAAAAAAAATCACATTTTACTTAGTAGCACTGATAAGGAGGAACTACCTTGAGATACGTAAGCATAGAAATAGTTTCTGCGAGCATCCCAAGGCATTTGGAGAAAGGCACTTCAGCGTGAGCGGTAGGTTCAGTCTCAAAGGACTTATCTGCACATTGGTGATAAGATAGAGGCAGTTTTATAAGGTAAAGGAGACTGCAAGTAGCTAGTTATCTTAATCAATAGAGTTTAAATGTAGGAGGGAAGTTACTTTACTCCGTGTAAGGAAGGCAGATAACTGTTTATATACAGGCTTTTTCCTGACCTTTGCCTGTGACAAACACCATGTCAGCGCCCGCTGTTGCATCTTTTGTCTTGGTGTTTCTGTGTCCCTCATTTCCTATTTAGGTGACTAAAGCCGGGCTGGGCCTCTATTAGCTTTCCCTGTTACTTCTGTGTCTAAGTAACTTATACTTGCAGCAAGTAATAACCTATACTGCCTGTTTTAAAGCATTTCTGATGTTGTCTTCACTCATTAAGTAGACCATATATGTGCCATTTCTCCTTGTCTTACATGTTGTACAGCTTCTTCCTACTTCCTTCCACCTTCCCTCTGCCTTTCTCTTCTGTTTTCCTCTGCCAGGTGTTACTAGAGTTACTTCTTCCCTTTTTTTATCATCTGGTGTTTCTGCTGTAGAGCATTTCAGGAGTAGATTGATCGCCTCGGTAACAATTGGTATATGTCTAATTGGAGCTGCCTTCTGTGGTTAAAGGTTTCGAAGACCAGCTCCCATGAGATAGCTTGGGATTGGGCTCCCAGGAGAGGTAATACAAGATGTACTTTTTGGATGTCTGGCTTCTTAGTGGAACCCACAGCATTTAGAACAGCTTTGCCCATGATACAGGGTCTCCAGCTACCAAAGCTGAAGCAAAAGCTTAAGTTAAATCTTAGTTCTTAAAGCTTAATCTTAAAGCTTAAGTTTAAATCTTAGTTTTCTCCAAGATTTTGGCACTTTTCTGTAGCCCAGAATCAGTTGCCAACCCTAAACAGTATGTAGGCACTCAATGTGGTTTGTTTTCAAACCCAAGGAAAGTCACTTCTCCAGCACAGTAAGTAGAGGAGATGATGGTATGGTGCCTCCTCTGTCGCCCAAGCTGGCTGGGAGGAAGGAAAGTCTTTGGGGAATGAGGGATTAGAATCCTTCGTACCTTCCACAAAGAGTGTGAACGTCTAGACTGAAGGAAGTGTAAGGACAGAGCTTTCTTAGGTTCATTAGCATCCCATAGTGAAGGAGGCAATTAGCCCCTCTACCTCACCTGTTGTTGAGGCAGAATTTGTCTTTCTTCATATTTATTCTAATAAGGTCCTGCCCCAAGTGTTTTCTGTGGAGCAGCTGATGTAATCTTTTAGTGCATCACAGTCCTGCATCCTCCTTAACCTCACCTCTTTTCCAGACTGTTCAGGGCCGAGACCTCTGTCATTCAAATTCTGGATTTTCCCCAGGACTTGTAGCAGCACACAGGCTTTTGTCTCCCCTCTCGGATGGATCTGCCCAGGTCTTTTAAACCACCAGCCACTGATGTAGGAAATCCTGTGCTATGTGACTTCTCCCTGTCTGGGCAGTGAGGGTAACTTACCCCCATAAATATTTCCAGCTAAACGTGTACCTCTGTTTACTGTGTTTCAAAGGGGCAGCGCTGCACGAGTAAAGTATTGAAACTTTTGCCATTTATTTCTTGAAAGAGAATGAGCTTTCCTTTGTATTTAGATGAGATTTGGTGCTTCCTGACTTTCCCTGTGGCTTGCAAAAGAAGTCTGTTGCTCAGTGCAACCCGATAAGGTTGTATTGCCTCACTTCCTTACACACGTGGCCTCTTATTTGAGCTGGGCTGTCCTCTTCCCCTGCAATCCTTCTGCTCTCTTCTCCCCTCTCTGGCAGAGTTTCTGGTAGGTTGAGGTTTCCTCCAGAACTGACTAGTAGTGCCCCTTTCTGCGGCTAGCAGAGCATGTGAGCGCTCCTAGAGCATGCCCACCGCTCCTGATTTCCAACATGCCTTTGATGTAGCACATGGTCACTGTGCTCCATTTCTTCTTCAGAGGCAATGCTGAGGTTTAGGCAGATGTCAGCAAGGCAGGAGGGGCTGCGTTCTCCTGGTTGGGGCTATTTTGTGAAGTCCCTGTTTGATAATGTTCTCAGTCTGCCAAAAATAGAGCCCCAGCACACTGTAGTCCCAAGCGAGACTGCAGCTGGCTTTCCAGTTGCAAAGTTAGGTTTCTGAGGATTTCAGCTTCTTTAGTGAATAAGTGGGATCCAGGTGTGATCTACAGCTCCAGCTCTGTGTGTTAGTGTCCAGGGAACATGGAGGCTCAGGGAGGTGTCCAAGCTGGCACCTTGATAAGCTTCGAGCTGGCACCTTGGTAAGCTTTGGTGGCCTATGTTACTCCTCCAAGTCTTCTTCAGCCTCACCAGTCCTGCAAGGGGTGTGGGATTCTTGGACTGCTGACTTCTTTTGAGCCCATACTGACTGCTGCTCAAACGTTGGCTCATCAGGAAAAGTCATTCACATACCGATCTCATGTTGCTCATGTTTTTTGCTGGCCTCCAAACACACGGAAAGCGGGCTGGTCCCAGTGACTTCCCTGGCCTTTTCTTGAGTGGTAGCTTTGCTGTAAGACATGGCGAGTGAAGGAGGTAAGGTCTGGGGCTGTGCTTGCTGCCCTCTGCTGTCCTTGGGACTCAGCAGAGCAGGAATGCTTCAGAATCTAGTTGTTCTTCAGTTCCAGTAAAAGACTTAGAGATGAGAAAAAGATAGGAGGAACACAGATATTCCACTTTTTTTCCGTTGACTGTTATCTTTTTCAGGCTGTGGAGCAACGAATTCGAGAGGAACAGCGAATGATGGATGAGAAGATAGTCTTGGAACTGGACCAAAAAGTGATAGACCAACAGAGCACTCTGGAGAAGGCTGGGGTGTCTGGCTTCTACATCACCACCAACCCACAGGTTCGTCTTTAGGCAGGGAGTGTAAGATCTGACAGAACTCTTGTGTTAATGTCTTTATTAAAAAAAAAAAAAAGATCTTGCTCATAATGAATTCTGAATCGCTGGGTCAGAAAGAATGATCTGTCCTTTGCCTCATCTGCTGATGGGCAGCGTACCTTGGGCAGACCTAGTACCAGGTTTGTAACGAAGGAGCAGAAACCCATTAGACTGGGCGATATCTCCAGCTTTCTGCAATATTTTTCCCATGGTGGAGGGAAGGCATGCCGTGCCAACAGCCTGCAGTCCTGTGACTCTTGAATGGGTCTGAATAATACTGGAATAAGTGTCTGTGTATGTTTATCGCTTTTGTACCTAGCTTAGCTGTACAAATTGCCTTCAAGAAGTCTATTTATTAGGGATCTTGCTAATTCTTGCATGTGACTTGCTGGAGATGATGATCTCAGACTGTGATTAGAAAATTGTTCTCGATTTCCCCAGTGCATCTGCTCTTAAATCTTGTGAGCAATCTCCTGGGTTTTTCTCTGTTGTCTGAATGCCACTGCAGGAATGAAAAAATAAAACTTCCAAAGTCTCATTGTAATGCCACAGAAGTTTGCAGGGAATGCAGAAACAGGCTGTTCTTAACTCTGTTTTTTCAGCTGATTAAATTTCACTTTGATAAAGACCTACTAGTGAGAAAAGACAGCTTAAACTAAGTTAAACAGGCATTTTCTAAAAGCCACATAACTCCTAGTTGTGTAGCCTTGAACAAGCCTCTTGTTTTTCCTGTGCTGCTATTCCTCATCTATATAATGAAAGCAGCTCTTTCTCTCCCCTCCTGCCTCTGCCTTTTGTGTCGTTTTTGTAAGTAAAAACTCCTAACAGGCTTCCTATTTGCTGGGTTTTGTTTATGCTTGCCTTTACAATAGCTGGCAAACCAGACCCAGACCTTGGTTTGTACCTGTGAATGCCACCATTGTAGGAGAAATCACTGCTGGAATCTGTTCTCCATGCATTTCCCATCAGCTGATAGGTTTCCTCCCAGTCTGTTGTATAAAATGTCTGCTTATGCAGTTGATATATTTTTACAAAAATAGACTTTTAATGTAACGTCTGCAAGCCTGAGTCACAGAACAGGGTTCACTGAATTAGCTGCTCCACCGTGTAGTCTCTGTGCTAAATGGCTTGTGAGCTAAATGTGAGTAAAGAACAAGCAGATGGTAAGGAAGCCGTAAGCTGATGTTGGTGCCTACAGGAGATGGTGGTCTCCACTTGATTACAGTCATGGAAAAAGAAGTTTTTGAAGGGGAATGGAATACCTAGAGGGAATTTGATGCAGCAACACAGCAGTGTGTTGCACATGGCTTAGACTCTGCTTAGAGCACACCCAAAGCGATCCCTCCTGCTTCCTGTCCTTCTGTGCTGGAAAAGGATCAGGGCACTGAAGATGCTGTTGGAGGATGAGGGGAGGGAGCTGTGCCAAGCCGGAGAAACCTCCTCTGGGGTGTGTGGGTGCAAGGGGACGCCGCTGCCCTGCTCCTGGAGACTGCCCCAGAAGGGGAAACCTGAAGATCTGGCTGGCCCTCACTGCATTTATCACTAAACCATGGTCAAGAAGAACGAACCTTTCTGAATTCTTAACTAATCATAAAGCCCTGGGATTTCGAAGACAGCTGCAGTTTGCAGCAGATGTCTTAAGATATTACTGCCCTGTATTTTACAGCAATGCTTAAACGAGGTGAAGCCTTTGTTTTGTATCTGCATGCTTTTTCTTTTGTTCCCTGAAGATTAGTAGCTCTTGAGTGGGTGGTACAAACCCGTCCTTTCTGCAGCCGGGAATGGGATTATTTTACCCTTGCAAAAACATCTCTCTTCCTTTGCAGGAGCTCACTTTACAGATGAATTTACTGGAACTGATTCGGAAGTTACAACAGAAGGAATCTGAGTCTGAGAGAGCTTTTTCCTGAATGAGCAAATCTGCTGTTTACTTTCCAGAGTTTTCTTCTGACTGCCCTCTAAAGAATAGCTTTTAATGCATTTGCTTTATTATATTGTGTCAGGAAGAGGCTACTGGCTGTAGAAGAAATAGCTGAGGCCCTTAGATAACCTTAGAGCTGGGGCAAGCAGACCCCCAGAGCAGGGGGGTGGTTGGGGAGCATCAGACTGCCTCTTTGGTCCTCGGAGCAAGACGCCTGCTGCCCATCTCACTAAGATGAGAGATGACGGAGGGTATTAATCTGCCACATACAGCCTGCAGCATCAGTGAGGCCATTTACTAAGCCAAGGGAGATTGGGCCAGGCGCCGAGGCAGCAAACCCAGCCCATCTGAATATGGGTGACCCCTGTGTTTAGGTGAACCAAGCTGAACGGGTGAGCAATGTGATCTCCAAATTGCAATCTCCTCTTCTGATTTGAGGAGGAGGAGCAAGTGTCTCTGGTAGGAAATGGGAGAGGTGAGTAGCTGCCATATAGGACAAGGAAGCAAAGTGGACTCGTCATCCGGTGCTGCCTGGCCATGGCAGATGGTTGGCAGCTGGGGAAAAAAAGTCCAAGGTTTATCTACAAGAAGATCCTTCTGTGTGTGCTGAGGCAGAAACAGCCTCTTAAACAGGCAGACCCTTCCTAGAGGGACCTCTAGGCAGGTATCAGCATTGGCTTTATTAAAGGAGAATTTCAGGCCTCTGCCCAGTATTGCTGGACTGTGACATTTGCAGTGTCCCCACCTGACTTGGATAGCAGAGAAGGCTTGAGAGCTTTTGCTTTGTTACTTTAAACCAGTTTCCAAATGGAGAGAAATAAAATATTCTGTCCTGCCCTCCAGGGCTGCAGCTTTCTAAATGTCAGTGATTGCAATTACATTTGTCCTGTCCCTGCTTGATGAGTGTGGGGTTTGGGGTGTGCTAGATTAAAGCGGGGGGCGGGGGGGGGGGAGAATGTTGAGTGTTTCTGAGACCTTTCAGGGCTGAGCTGATGACCTTGAGAGTCTGAGTTGCATCCCTGGGACTCCGTGCACAGAAGGAGTTGGGGCACTTGCTGAAAACTTGGTAGAAGATTGCTTCAAGTGTGTAAGAACAGTGTTGGTGCCAGGCAGTGTGCAATGGTGGCTGCCCATAGGAAACAGGATGGTGCAAGGGAGAGTCTGTAAGCAATTCTGTTCTTCACAGATGAAGTTCAAGTCAGAGAAGCTATTGGGGGTGGCTCAAAGACCTGGGCCATTGTGTTCTGAAGGGTTTTGATTACACCCGGGTCACTGTTTAAGGGTTTTCAGGCATTCCCAGAGCAAGGCTTGTATTTGGGAGTCATCTCCTTCGTACTGCTGTTTGCTCTTGCCTGCATCCTCTGCTATTGCTGCAGCGATCCCTTTTCACAGCAGGAGGCAGTGTGAGAAGATTCAGTATGCTGTTAATTACTGAGGCTGGGAAATAGGTCAGTACCCCTTGTTCAAAGTACTGTGAGCCCTTGCGTTCATGTGAAAGCAGATCGCTGGAGCTAGAGCGAGCCCATTGTGGAGTTGGAGAACCAGCTAAAGTAAGGAAACCTGCAGAGGTGTAGGAAGGGCTTGTGGGTGGCCTTTTGGTAGGGAGAGGTGGTGGTGGAGGAGGAGTTGCCCACTACTGTAGACAAACACACTGAAGATCAGCAGCTACAAGGACCAGTAAGGCTTTTGCAAATTCAGGGCTGAGATCCCCCTCCCGTTTCCATCATGCCTGAGTGCTTCTTCCCCACTGGAATGTGCTACTGTGGTTCAGCAGCTAGAGACAAGGGGTACTGCTCTTGTGCGTCTCCACCTGCGGGATGAGAATCGCCAGCTGGAAAGTGGGCTGATGTGGGACCTGCACCATTGCAGGAGCCCCACAAACCACCTTGAACTGTGTTGCCACTTGACCCTCAGCTGGGAGCCCTGCACTCGACTGCTAAAATGGTGAGGAGCAGAGTGGGCAATGTTTCCTCTCTGGAGACACATTCATTCCACCTGTGAGGACACAGAGAGTAGTCTCTGGTGCTGACCAGGTGAAGAAGGCATCCATGGTCTTCTGTGTGTGGCCAGAGCTATTAGCAAGGAAATTGCTTCCTGAGGTGAAGATGAGGAAGGCAGGGATGAACGATGGGTCCTATTGCAGAAAAGGAGACTGCCTGGATCCCAGGGGGTAGCGCTGCCTCCCAGAAGGACACCCCCCCCACACCTTCTTGGACACGAGCACTCTCGCATTGCTGGAGCAGTGGCAAAGTCGGTGTGGCTGGAGAAGCTCAGGGGCAGCTAATGCAGGAGCTTGGGATTGCTGCCAGTGGGTTCAGCCCCGCTTCACCGCCCTGCGCTGCAAAGAGTGGAGCCCACCTTGGTCCAGAGCTCCCCACGAGCCAGGAGAGCTGGTTGCTGCCATCTCTGCTGCTGTCTCTCCCAGGGGCAGCTGGTGCCAGGGATTGTGGCCGGCTTCTCCGGCACTGCCATGACAACGGCAGCTCTTGGGCTTCCCACTCCTGCCATCTGGTTGCAGATGGCTCTGCCAGGCAGCTAATCCAAGCTGAAATTTTCCATGCCTGTGGTCAGGCTGTGTTTCAGAAAGGCTTTCTGTGCAAGATGGAGAGCAGCAGGGTGGTCAGATGTGATTAATTGGTGGAAAAGGTTATCTTAAGGGAATAAAGCCCCCCCCCAAAGCATTGCTGGGTGGTATGATGCTGTGGATACACAGGTATTTTTTCAAGCAAGTGCCTTTGTGTCACTAGAAGGTGACACCTTCCTACAGCACTGGCCGTTCCTGTGCTACTGCAGCTGTTATTGCCGGTGGAGGCTGGGCTGGTGTCAGACCTGGTGAGAGTGATCCAGAGGAGCTGGGAGTGCTTGCAAAGGCTTACTGGATTTTGGCTGTCTCAGCTCCTTGGTTGAACCGCCTGTGCAGCCCCTGAGCTCTTGACTAGTGCCCCAGGAACACGTTTGGGGTCCCCTTTGGTGGCAGCTCAGGTGGCTTCGGCCACCCACAGAGCTGGACCTTAAGTTCCTGTCCAAGTCTCCTTGTGTGCCAGAAGTAATGTGGAGAGGGGATGCACGAGAGGATGGTGTTCCCTATTCTGGTGTAAGGTGACTGATGGGAGAGCTACGGCTCTGTGCTAGCCCTGTGTTCACCCGTGAGCTGGAATGATGAATGGTGGCAGAAAGGCATGTGTCCTGTTTCCTGTTTCCTTTTTCTATACTTTGGGCTGATGGGGATAGAGAGGTCCTCTCCACATAAGGAGGTGGATTTGGTGTGGATAAGGGTAAATTTATACAGGTGGGAGCCCTTAGTGTCACATGGTGGGCTCTGAGTTGACCATTACCACTCAGGAGTGACATCTGAGGTGATGACTGGTGGGTCCATGGAAACACCAGCTTTAGTGCTCAGTAACCATCAGAAAATCAAATGAGACATTAGGAAACTTGAGACATTAGAAAATGAAAAACACTTTGCTGCTGTGAAGTCGCTGGTCTGCCAGTACCCAAACACAGGTCCCTTCATCCCGAGAAGGGTGCAGTAGAGCTAGAACAGGCTCTACAAAAGCCCTAGGGACACCAGAGGTCTGGACAACCTTCCAGCCAAGCTGGATTCCTCCATCTGGAAATGAGGTGCCTGAGAGGGGACAGGATGGAGATAAAACTACAGATGACATGGAGAGGGACTTCAGTATCTTCAAATACAAGGGTTGGAGTGTTACGTGAAGTCTGTAAAAGGCAGGTTTAAGTGGAACGGGTGACTGCTTTGAGAAGCTCCTTGCCACGGGGGGCTGGAGAATCAGAGGGTTTATGTTGGTTCAAGAGGAGGTGAGGCACTTCTGGAAAAGAAAAGCCTTTCAACTTAAGAGGTGGAGAGAGGCAATTCTCCTTCACTGAGCTGCAAATACTTGGAGCCAGGTGGAAGCACTACAAGCTTTTGCTCAGCTTTTGTGCTCTTGCTCAGGCACCAGCTTTCTTCACTGCTGGGCGGCAGGACTGTGAGCCAGATGGGCCTGTTCAAGAGCTCACCTTCCACTGCTGACCCTTCAGCCACTTTGCCCTACACCTCTGCTTCTTCACGACAAGTACCTGAGCACGGAGGAGGTCCCTGTCCTCCAGGCAGCAGCTCCAGAGCATAGGGGCTAGAGGCAGATTCCTCCTTGGAATAGCCAAGGAGGAGGAGCAGGGTCTCAGCCCTTTGCCCCATCCAGAACCGCGTCCAGCAGCTGAGATTGGGTTTAACTACTCCCTCCTCTGCTGTCCCCCAGGCCACCCCACCCAGACCCCCAGGGGGCCGGTGTCCAGCCTGCACCGATGAGGCCCCGGGGACCCACCACGACGCTTTCGGTGCATTGCCAAAGATCTGCCAGCCTCTCCGTAGGGCTCGGGGGTGCTTCCCCGTTACCCCAACCTCTGCTCCCCGCTCCGGTGGAGACCCCGCCGGGGCCGGGGCCGCCCGCGCTGCCCTTGCAGCATCCCCGGCTCCGCAGGCTCCTGCTCCCTCCCGAGGGGCTCCCGCAGCCGCCGCGCCGGGCC
>VYZV01030733.1:17462-33684 GCA_013401275.1 Pandion haliaetus | reverse complement strand
CGGGCTGACTTGGTCACCCTCATAAATACCGGTTCTGTGATGGCTCTGGTTGTTTGTGCTGTCTTCCCCCACCCAAGAGCCCATGTGGGGAAGCTGGTCCCCCCGAAAGCTTGAGGAAAGGGAGGGTCATGCTACCTACCGCCAGCCTGCAGCCACGTTCCTCTTGAGCCCTGCATGGGCAGCAGTGGACTGTGCCCCTTGCATGCAGACCCTGCCCAGGGCTGCTCTCTGGTACTGCAGGGCAGGGGCCAGGCACAGCGAATCACCCTGCCAGGAGCCCAGCTTTCCAGCCACTGGCACATGGTTCCGGAGCCGGGCTGGTAGCCGTGAGCTGCACAACGCCTGGCTGGGTCCACCGGGCACTGCCGAGAGCAACTTTGCTCTTCTGACACAGGTGTTTCATTCACAAGGACCGGCTCTGGCCAGACCCACAGGAACTGGGACCCCCAGGGGGCTGGGGCAGCCGTGCAAAGGTAACCTGGAACTTGAGCTTTACAACTACACAAATAGAACTATAGTCACCGGGTGGGGCTGAACCACTTTGTCAACAGCGAGGCTGATGTTGAGCAGCACCAGGGCAGGTTTGCTAAAGCTGCCAAGGTTTATGAGCTGAATGGATGGGAGAGCTTGTGAACCAGTGCAAATAATGTGAATTAAAGTGTGAGTCATTTGAGATAACCCATAGATGCCCACATCCTCACCATTGCTCCCTAGGGAAGTCTCCTTCCAGTGATAAGTCACTCTTTAATAAAAAAATAAAGTATTCAACAGGTATCCAGGGATACCTTAACTCTCCTTATCAATTGTTGGCTTTTAATCTCTGCTATAAATCATTGTCAGCAGGATAAAGGCAAGAAGAAGGAACTGTAGTGATATATATTAGGAGCAAGGGAGCCCAGTGCAGCACTGTAGAAAAGCATTAAAAGTCCAAACAGAGAGGACAGGCTGAGGTTCTAAACACTCCTATGTTCTCTTCTGGAGGCAAGTCAATAGAAGTCACATCGCAAAATACTCTTGGCTGTTGCCGGGTCCAGGCTCACCCAGCGTGGGCTCTTGGTCAGCCTTTTAAACTGGAGAAGACCTAAGAGTTGTTGAATGAGCCTTGTAACGATCGATATTTAATCTATTTTAAAACGTTCATTTGTGAAAATGCAGAGAAATTGCTGTTAGGCTGTGCCTTAAAAAGCAAGCGTGGATACAGGGTACCTCCCAGCACAGCCAGGGAGAGGCAGGGACGTGGCTGGCAGGGAATTAAAGGATTGAAACATAATTAATGGCAGCCTGGCAGGCGAGCGGGCCCTCTCAAGCACACTTGTGGTTTGTGTTTTTTTTTTAAATAGGATTACAGAATTGGTCGCTTCATCTGTGTCATACACCATCCTATTGCAGTAATGTGCCCTGCGCAGGCGCAGAACATGTATTAATTGATTTTAAATTGTCTACCCATTAATGCACACACAAAAAAAGGGGCTTGTCAGCAGCCACTGCCACCACGGGAGCCCTCCTACAATGATTTGCTCCTGAAAATTGTACCCAGAGGAAAAAAAATATAAATCCAAACTAAACACTGTCAGCAGTGCTTTAGGATGGCAGCCCGTAATTGTAGGGAGAAAAAACATCAGTTCCCCTATCTGTACCCCCATACATGTGATCCAGCCAGATTCAAAAACAAACTACCCCCATGCGCAGCTCACAACCCCCTGTTTCATACAGCACAGGGAGACAGTCGCTTGCTGTTTTACTGCAGCTGATATTACACTGATTTTCCATAGGAGTATCTTTCTCCAAATTAGCTTAAAAAAAAAAAAAAGAAATCATATTTTCTGGGACTCGGATAAGGTCTCATCAGCCTAGCTGGACTGCAGGGAAATCAATCTAATTACAATGCAGCAGTGAAGTATGTAGGTCAGTGGTATAAAGGCCGGTGCTGGGGCTCCAGGAACCTGGAAGGGCTTTAGGGGCCACAGGGCAGGAGCAGCTCCAGCACACGTGCTTCCTGGGCTGGGTTAAGAGGGTTAATGTGATCCTGGGATGATAATCCCCCACGTACAGCGTGGGAGCAGGCAGACAGTGGCTAGAGATGGCCGAGCCTCACCAGCAACACTGCTGGACTGGGAGGACTGGTACAGGAGCTACCAGGGCAGTGCTGTTTTGCCATGCCCTGGGAGGAAAGCTCCCACAAAGTGGGTGCAAAGGGACAAGGAGAAACAAAAATTCAGAGGGGTAATAACAGGGGATTTTTACTAGGGAGAAAAATCGATGCTAGGGATGCTACCCACCATCATTTAAATGGTAGAGACACTGAATCAGCCTGTGTCCCCCCTCCCCCAGCCCCGCGATGCAGCTCGGAGAGGGGGCTTACCCAGCCCAGCTCCAGAGATGGCCAAATGGGACTGAGCTGCTGATGATCTTGGAGGCTTCAGGAAACAGGCTCAGTGTCGCTCATGCAGCCGCAGCGACACGAGCTGTGGGAGCTTCTGTGGGGATTGCTGGGCTCCTGCACCACAAAGTGCAGGGGGGCGGGAGTCACAGGTGCATCCCGACACTGTTTCAGAGACAGTTCAATCACAAAACCTTATGCTGAAATAAACAGGCACTGACCCACTTGACCCATGCTCAAGGGAGGAAAAAGGGAGCCCAGAGCACTGGAAGAGGGTGGTAGGAGAGAGCAGCTCAATGGCCTCATTAAATCACTTCCCAGCCTTGCCTTTCTAGATTATCCCTCCCCCGCCTCCACCCCAGCTCTGAAAGCAGCACAGACAAGCTGCAGGGCTCGTTTAAGACTGGCTGTAAGTAATCCTATCATTATCCCCCTCGATCCTCCCCTCCTCCTCCTGCATGATACAGCCAGAGGATGAGGTAAGCACCACGCTTCATCCCTGAGACACCAGCAGCGGTGTATCTGCTCCTTCCACCGGCTAGAGAACAGCAGGGCATTAAAAGATGGCACAAACCCTGGGTCCTGTTGTCCCCTCGTCCTTCTACCAAGCACCGGCAGTCAGGCCAGCAGCCAGCAGACTGAGCACTGGCAGACCCAAATCATTACAGGAGCGCTTGGGCTCGTGTTTCGGCAGCCCATGTCTCAGCAGTCCCTGCAACCAGGCTGCTTTGGAGCCACAGCTCTTCCCTGTCTCGCCATGTGGTGCAGACATTTTCTAACGAGTTGTATAAGCATATGCATGAACAACGTGGTCCCATCCCAGCAGCAGAGTTTCCTTTCCAACAGCAGATGGGCCAGTCTCCAACCACACAGCCACAAAAGTAAGGAGAATTCACCACGTGCACAGGAGACAAGACAAGAAGCAACAAATTTAAACTGTCATGAGGGTGATTTAGGCAAGAGACTAGAAATGCTTCCTCATGGCGATGACAGCTTTGCCTGAGAGGTTATGAAATGTCTGTCCATCAGTTGCTGTCAGGAATGGGCTGCAGTGAGCTGCTCCTCCTCTGGAGTGAGGATAGCTGGTTTCTCGTGATCCCACCTGCCCGGGCTTCCCTCACTAGACTGGAAGCGCTTTACGGCAGCACCAAACACCACGGGCCCCAATCCTTGCTGGACAAGAGCCAAGGCACCTTTCTGCATGGCAGCACACCCGATATTGTAAAGGAGATTAACGTGTTCACAAAAAACTTACCTTCTGCACTGGGGGAGAAGCTAGGAGTCATGTTGCTGCCCCAGCCCTGCCTCCAAATGATGCTTATTAGCAGCTACTATAGCTAAAACTTTTGTGATCACCTGTGTAACTTGCACCAGAAGAGTTTCCTGTGGAATTAGGCAGCAAGCTTCCCTGGAGCATTAATGCTCATTTTCCAGAAGCAATCAGGCAGCTGGAGAAGTCCCAGAGCACTGCAGAACAACAAGCTGGCTGATCCTTCAAAAAGGTGAAGGGGTGTGAGGAAATTCAAGGCCCCTGAAGGACAGTGATCAAAATGAGAGCTGCTCAAGAATTAAGGAAAATATATCATTAGTGGCAATTCATATGGATTTGTGTAACCCCTGTGCTTTGATGGGGCTAGGAGCTTGGAAAGAGGAAGCAGTGCTGTTGTACTATAGTACCTTCCACAAGGCATCCAACTGCTACCTGGCAGTTTTGTAAAGAAACCAAAAAGAAACAATATTGAAATAACACTAAAAAAAAAAAAAAAAAAAGACTCAGTACTGGAAATGACATCATGAACAGGGACTCAACAAATCTTCTGGTGAGTTATTCCAAGATTAGTTCCCAAACTGAAAGAGAACACAACTGAGTTTGGAGGCAAGAGAAATAGCAATACCAGCTGGCAAGATTGCCAGGTAAATTGGGAATAACTAATATTTCAGTATAACGGAAATACAGCGCTCAGTATAACTCTCCACATTTTAATTCCCACAACCTTTTGTAGCAGCTGCCAAAGCACAGCAAATCCCTTTGGCTTCACACACAAAAACTCCTGCGGGCCAGCTCTGGCTGCCTGTTCCCGCTTCTCCTTGCAGCCCTCTGGGAGGGCAAACCCTGCCTGCGCAATCCTGCCTGCGCAATCCTGCCTGCACACGGAGCAGGCAAGTGCTCAGTTTTCCACAGCCACCTCCTGCTCTCATCAAACCCACAGGACAACTGAACGTTCAACATATATAACCCAGTTACATTGCCCTGTAAAACACTGCTGGCTCACCTGGTATTTTTAGGTTCCCAAATGGTATGTTGATAGATTTATTGAGCTTAAAATACCCAGCTCTGACTCCAGTGACTAATGAATCCATATGCCAAGGCAGGGGCAAGTGGATCTTCTCTAGTTACACCAGCTGGTGAATAAGGACGGACTTGGCGTGTAAGAATTTTTCACCCACCTTTTTTTTTTAATATTACTTTAATTTACATCTCTTCTTTGGAGACCACGGGAAGGGCTAGGGGCAAAGGACGTAACAGAATCAATAACTGGTGACTAAATATTTTAAAATATAAATACTTATACTGATTTACATCAAGCACCGTAACAGCTTTTGTGTTCAATACATGAATTTTTCATCTAGAGATCAAGGGAGGTGTCAGGATGGTTCTGGAATTTCCAGAAACAACCCAGATTTATAGACCTTAAAACATGCAAGAGACCTCTCCAAATGGTAGGAACAGGCAGGTGTGAGTCCAAGGCACAGACATTATTAGATACATAACTGTAAAATAATTTGCACATTTATAGGACAGACTCCATTGGGTAAATCATAACTGCACAGAGTTACCTTCAAATAAAAAGAGGCTAAACCTCATCTTCTGCTAAGAACTAACACTAAGCACAATTTCACTGGGAGGGACTTTTATTAGATGAATGAAACACAAAAGTGAGCAAGGGGATTATAATGCTTCTGTTCTAGGGAAAAAGCATAAGCCAAAACAAAGGGCACCAGCCAGCTATGCTGGAAGAAGACTGGCAGAAGCTGTCTTGAATTTTGGCCCCTGCCTTTGCAAGCTGCCTTCTCAGAGAGGTGTCACCACCGCCTTACAGGAGACCACTGCTTGGACGTCCCCAGACCTTGTCGGTTGGTGTGTCAGTGAAAGAGGAAATCAAAACCAGCGCATGCTGACATGCCTGGGGACAGACCAGGCTTGCCTAGCTGGAGCCATGGATAAAGCCAAGACTGCTGCACACACTTTGCAAACAATGTCTGCCAACATTCAGGGAATGAAAGGCAATTATTAGTGTATAGCCACAACTAGGTTAAGGCAGCACTGCAACACTGCTGGGATTTGCTGCCCTCTGAGTGCAAGGCAGTCGCCTGCGCCTCCAGTCCAAGCCAGATGTCCAGAGCTGCTTGTGTGACCATCCTCAGACCCTCCCCCAAACTGCAAGAAACTGCTGCAAGAAACCACTTCTTCACAGAGAACAGGACAGTGAGAGTTAAGCCAGGCTGCTTACAGCACAGACATGATTCCTGCCCAACGCTCCTCAAGGAGCTCACAATTCCCCACTTCCCTGAATCACAGTGCGCAGCTGTCCCAGAGAGTGTAGTGAGGATCCACTGGATTATACTGGGATCACAGAAAACACCCCAGGAAGGGGAAAAGAGTTACAGCCCATGTCCTGTTCTCATTGCTGAGCTAAAACTCAGTGCCTGTCCTACTTCCACGCAACTTGTAGCATCCATGCTATAGAAGACTGACAAAAGCAAGAGCATGCATCCAGGAAATAATGCCAATCGTGACCCAGGACAGGGGCTCTATGTAAGGCTAAGGAACTGTGGTAGGAAGCAGCTGAAAATGAGTCACCCATGCATCTGACAGCCAATTCAGCAAAGGCAATCCTGGCTGTGTAGCAGAAGAACAAGCCTAAGGCAGAAAGCATTTGCTCACAGCACATCTCTGTATAGGACACTACTTCCTACATAACTAGTGCACTCTCAGGCTGCGCAGACCCCACTGCAGCGGGCTATGGATCCAAGCACCAGCAGCAGCTACAGCACATGACGTTCCACCAGACAAATGTCCCTACACACAAAGATGATGATTAAAAAGGAGCCCCTGGACTCTCATCCATGAGGATGCTCTTGCATGTGCTGGAAGAGACTGAGAGCTGGTTGTAGCAGAAATCTTAAAGCAAAAAGAAAAACTTCCAAGTGTCAACAATGATGAAGTAGCCAGTATTTGCACAGATCCTGCCTTAGCACTGCCCTGGCACATCCCTGTGTCATGGGCTTGGTGAGTGGTACTGGGGTGTTAGGCAGAAGTGCTGAAGAAGCAGGCCCAAAAAGACTCATGTGAAGCCACTGCATTCTGGGAATTACGCACCACTTTGGGCTGAGTCTGAAGCTCAGCCTTCAACTGACTTTTCCTCTGCAACTTCGTGTTTCCACCATATCTGAGGAGAAGATTTGGGAAAAGTATTTTCACAGCATCACACAGCTCTGCAAGCTCTTTATTCACAGTGATGTCCTAAAGGGGAAAATCACTACAGGTAAGCAAGCGTGTGGTATGATTTACCCTCCCTCAGAAAACAGATATTACACTATATTCTGTGCTCTCTTAACCCAAACACAGAATTCTGACACAAGGTTGCGAGATCCAGGGCTGCTAGACAACACCACCACGTTACGGGTAGGTATGAGATTCAACAGCAGCATCCTGCTCCCAGGGTAAGAAGCAGAACTAAAGTGATGATGAAGCAGCACAGAAATCAAAGGAAGATATGGGTTTTCATGCAAGCTCTGCCAAAGACAGTGAGCTAAAGTGGATAAAGATGGAAAACAAATAAAAAAAGACCTGAAGAGAAAGTCAGGACAATGCCAGGATGGATAGTAAACTCAGAAAAATGGTCTACAGGAAGAGAGGTTAAAACAGCTGGAGAGGAGAAGGTACAAGGGACAGGCATTGAATGACAGAGGAAGGCTCAACATTTCAGCAATCATCAGGTGGTAGGGTGCACATCTAGATTGTTCACAGCAAAGGGTCATGAAGGACAAAATCCACCTGATTAAATGCTGGTGACTGCAGGGCAACTCTTTCCTCTGAGCTCACCATCACAGTCTCCCTACGTAGTCCATAGTGATACAGTCAATACGGTCAGCAGAGCCGAGGTGCAAGTCTCCTCATCCCAAAGCAGACCTCTACACTTTGGTGTGGTTCATTTTGCCTTAAATACCAGATTAAACCTCCATTTATGAACAGATCTTGTGTAATCAGTTTAGACATAGTCACCTACACTGTATATGAGTTAAGCAAGACAAATCCCTCCTCAATAAACAACTGAGTAACTGACTTCGCTTTTTAGAAATTAAAAGTAGTTGCTACCTAAGTGATCCTAAGGGCATTAGGTGGCTACTGGCCTCACACAGAGCCTCTGTTCCAGAAGCAATGCTCTTGGGTAGGGTGTATGAGATGCCTTGTGCTGAGACCTACCTGGTGACAGAGGACCGCCTTCTCAGATCTGACACTGTTCACAAATGTGGTAGATGTTCAAGTGGAAGTTCTTGTGCCATAGAAGTGCTGTTTAGCTTCATTAGAAACAGGACAGAAATTCTTTCAAAATTATTTGCATTGTCAGAGCAGAGAGCTCAAGATTCCAAAGGAATTTCTGAATTCACAGGCAGCCAGATTCCTCCCAGTGCCCAGCACTGAGGGCTGAGCCCTGCTTCTTCCATACCCTGCTGCTGCCCAAAGCCTGAGCAATGCCCAGTTCGTTGCATTCATGCACCTCGGTGCTGCAGCAAACACACAAAGTGGGGCCTGGGCACTTACAGTCGTGTCCATGTTTTCAAGCGGGGGGCCATTCCCTTCATATACAGTCCTCACTGGGCAGCAACAGTGCCAGAGCCAGAATCACTCTGGCAGCCCTTTGTTATTCATATACCACGCATTCAACCTCTGCCTTCCCTTCCCTCTTCTTTCTGGTGTGACACTGGCAAATCCAGGATCTCTATGCCAGTGCCAGAATTTGCTTGTAGAGCTTTGAGGACCCCACAGCAGCCTTCACTTTGCATGGGATTTCTGATCATCTGCAGTCAGAAGAGAAGCAGCAGGAGGCTGCATGACATGGGTTTTTTTGTATGACCCTTGTCGGTACCGGTGGTCCCCAGTGGGTGAGATACCAGCGGGATTTACTTCAAGTGCCAGTAACAGTGGGCCAAGGGCTCTCATGCAGCCATCCCAGTGCCACATCCATGCCAAGCTGGACACTACTGCTGCAGAAACAGGATGCTATCCATGCTGCAAGACAGGCTGCAGTTCACACAGTGGCAGGCTCACAAATCTGTTCACTGAGGAAAGTGCTGGATACAAGCCCTCTGTCTTAATGAGAACATACCGCAACCAGGGAAGCATGGGAGAAGACAGGCTGGGGCAAGCAGCTCCCTGATTTTGCTGTGGATTTGTTCTAAGGGGTTCCAATCCAGGAAATACATGCATCAGTGATTATTTAAATATACATAAGAGGCTCCAGTACCTTCATAGAAAAAATTACTCACATTAAGTCTTTTCAGAGTCTTGTTTTCTTTCAGGCCAGCTGCAACGTGCAGAGCTCTTTCCACTGAAATATGGTTGTTGCTAAAAACAGATAAAAGGCATGCTTCACATGCTGAGCTGCAGGTTTGCCATATCCACATTGCTCAGGCAAAGGATATGCAACCTCCTGCTTCACCCAGCACTGAAAACATGTTATATCCAGAAGGAATTTAGGGCAGCTCCTTCCAACTAAACAACTGTATTTGGGAGGTTGGAAGTGGTTAGGAGTTGCCAAATCCCACAGGCTGATAGAGGTGAGGCTGGCACAGCTCCATGCCTCCAGTAGTAAGGCTGACTGTGTATTTCCAATAGGCACAGACACAAATGTATGCAAGATACGCACATGGCCAGGCACATAGATCAACACAGACAGAAACACTCAACATTCACACCTCGTCCCCCTCTTTTCCCATGCTTGTTCCTCCCCAGACCACCTGGTTTCCTTCCCTCACCCTTGATTCTTCCCCTAAACACCCTGTTGTGCAATCCCTCTTCCCCTGCATCCTGTAACGTGTTCCACAGCCCCTCAGAAGTAACCTCAAGTTTAAGGAGAGGAATTGGGATTTCGGATGAGACCAGCCGCACTAGTATTTTGTAACGCTCCCTCTGCCTTACGCACCTACTGCACTCTGCAGGTAGGAGATTCAAACAGCTGCTGTGGGCTTTGCCCAGCACCGCAAAATGGGACGAAATGTGCAGCAGGACCAGAGTTTGACTCACCTAACATTTAGCTCTTCCAGCACATTGTTGGCTTTAAGAGCCTCCCCCAAGGCAGCTGCTCCACTGTTGTCAAAGCCATTGTAGGAAACATCCAGCACTTTAAGGAATATGTTTGCCTGTGGTGTGACATAAATGCACAACTGAAAATCTCCCTGTCACTTGATTCAACCTTGGAGAAATATCCTGCCTGTGCACTACCATCCCTTCTACTGTCCAAAAAGCAGCTGGGGCCTTGCTCCACTAGTTCTTGGATGGCACATATGATTTGCATTTTACAAGAGGAGAAATTAAATTACTTTAGCAACCCCTTTCAGCCTAAGAGGCTGGAAGAACTATTTTAATGAGAGACTACTATCTTTTAGAGTAAAAACTGTATATAGACTACAAAAAAATTTCTGTATTGATTTATGAATCAGAAGTGAAATGAAACAATTCAAAACATTCATTCTAGTAATTTTGACTCTAAAAAGGTAAAGAACTAGAAATAGAGAAATGAAAACATATGCAATAGATCAATAGACAATGAATGATTTTACTCTCTTAGTTCTAAGGTTTATATGATCCCAGATCATACATGGCTGTTGGACCAGCAAGGGCACAAGACAAACAGCACGTAATGGCATTCACACTCATTTAAACAGATAAAGCTTCATGTGAGTTCTCAGAATTTAGAAACAGGAGTAAAAACATTTCCTACACCCAAGCCTTTGGCCAAGGCAGCTGCCCCTTGGCTATGGAAATGCTTCCAGCCGATTTTAAGTTGCTTTAATCCAATGTTTTCTGCTATTGCCATTCCAAGAATTTCACCTAAGAAAAAAACACATGAAGCCAAACGGTTTTAAGAGTTAAAAGGATTAAGTTTAAGAGTTAAAAGGAAGCTCAGGTTAGTTTAGGTATTTCTCTGCAACTGTCTCTATTACCTTTAGGCAGGCAACTAAAACTAGAACATATTATTTTCTTTTATACCTCATTTACCACAAACACAAAGCAGCAGCTGCCAGACAATAAAGCATATGTGTTCTCTGACCCCAGGTTGCAAACGCAGCAAAGAGGGAGAGAAAATCCAATCACCATATCACAAAGCCAGGGTCTGCTGCTCATGTGTGGAGATCTGACTGCACAGGCTCATTCTCCAGCCAGATAAGAGTCTGAAAGCTGATGCCAAGGAACCAGGTAGCTTCCCAGAGTCTCTCAGCCTTCCCCAGCACTGGCCTCCGGCCAACTGAAGCCTGCTGGTCTGTTCTGCTGGCAGAGAAGCCAGCTCTGCTCTCTCTTTGACCTCTCCCAGAGCTCCGGTGCCATTATAAAATCTGAATAGGTTTCCTCAGCAAGTGTTCTGTGTGTTTCCAATGGGGCAGGAGGAAATAAGGTTGTCAACCAGCATGGAAGAAAAGGAAGCCACTAGCATGCTTGAAGACCAGAAGACTGGGGAGAGCTGTTTGACTGTAAATGCAGCAGGAGGTGACCAGGATAGGCGTGGAGAGAAAAGCAGCCATCGCAACCTTCAAAAGTAAAAATGAGGAAAAAAGCAGAACAGAACTGGGAAGGAACCAAGTGAATGGCTGGTGTGTTCCTGGTGGCCAGAAGAGATGAGAATTATAGTTGTTCCCTCTCTTGGGAGCCAGAGAAGCCCACTGAAAACATGGAGAATCTTCAAGGAGGAGGCTATAGCAGGTGAGATGCGTGATGATTAAGGGTTGTAAAGCAGTGGATGGAGAGAAGATGGTAAATTTTTCATGAAAGACACAACCTGGGGAGAATGTAGATCTGACAGATGGCATGGGAGAGAAAAAAATCAGTATCTCCTTTTTTTGAGTGTGTACCCATCATGGACAGTGTTGGAAGTGGAGGGATCTGGAGCACAGTTGTAGGGTGAGACCAGGAAGAGGGAGATGATTTGTGAATCTTCATCCTGGAGATAGCAGCAGGACATGTGGCTGGGGTTGCCCAAGGACAGCCGTAGAAGGAGAAGATGAAGCATGTGCCAGTAAGGTGCAAAAAGGAGATGAGCATAAAGGTTGAAAAATCAGAGATTAGCAATGACATCATGAGGAGCGTTCTGCAGAACTGAAAAGTCAGGAAGAAAGGATGAGTGAGTTCAGCCCAGCACAAGTGAGGCTGGTGAAACTAGTACAGAGTAAGGCCCAGGAGAGCAATAACTGGGTTTCATCACATCACGCAGCATCACAGGAGCGCTGTGAATGCAAGGATGTAACAATTAAATAACAGCATGCTTAAAAATCAGGAGCCAAAGAAAAAGAGCAATATGCATTAACAAGGTCGAGACCAACAAGAAAAGAAATAGCCAAAGTCACAAGCAAAGGAAGTCCCCAAACCACAAGCTGTCAAGGGTGGCAGAGTATCAGGGAAGCACACCCTCCCCTTGGCACCTGCAATCACCTCTCAGTGACAGGGAGCTAGAGAGAAGCACTGTTGGCAAACTCTGTTCTGCTGGGTTTTTTCTGCTCTTATTAAGCATTTTACACACCTCTGAAAGCTGAAATAATGATCGAGAAAAAAAAGCAAATGATAGTTTAGTGAAAGGAAGACGATCAGAACTTGGGAACTAGGAAGAACAGGGAAAGAAACAGAAGAGGTAAAGCTTGCAATGCTGTACGAAGAGGCAGAGAATGAAGATGAATGAATGATGATAGCTTGACACTGGTTTTGCCTACAAGGAGCCAAAAATACTTTTCAGGTAACTGAAGATATTAACCAACCCTGCTCCCTAAAGGTCTAAGGCAGGCAAGCAACTCATTCAGTTGCATTGCTAACTGCCACAGCACCCTTCTCTGTGCAAGCTGCACAGACAGCATTTTACCTGCTTTGTCACCAAACACGCTGTAACTCAAATCTAGAATTTCCACTTTGCTGTTTGCTGTGATGGCATCTGCTAAATATTTTGCTGTATCATCACCAAATTCATTTCCTGAGAGCTGAAGGGACACAATTTAGTATTTTCTAGAAGCATTGCAGAAAATGCCTTAGCTCCTTCAAATGCCTAATTTGTTGTCAGATAAATCAACAGCTGGGGAAAGAAAAAACATTATCAGACCACCAAATCATATCATGTCAGATGCTAAGGAGGTAACTGACCTCTATGCTGCAATGGCAGAAGCAGTGCCAGACTTGGAAAATAAGAATGCTAAACCTGCTCTAACACAGTATTTTAGTAGGAACAACAGAACTTCATTTTTTAATTCACAGCCTGTCCCTAAGATAGGCCCATTCAAGATTTGCCACGTGAATACAGGATATGAGACAAAAGTGCTCCTTGTACATCTGTGCTTCCCGCTCCAGGCACAACCTACACTCAGCAAAGTTATAGCGGGTTTCTTGGTTCCTCATCACAGCTGGAAAAAAAGAACGTAGGTTGGGAGAGACAGTGAAGCTAAATGTAACAACACAAATGGATGTGAAGACAGACATTGAGACCCAAATATGAAACCATGAACTTGTCTGCCCACCTACATACAGAATGAATTTTCCTAGCACAGAAGTAACAGAACCCTAAACCTCAAATACTAAATCCAACCACTAGAAAACAAAAATAAGGAAATCCCTTGTTAACAGGGGTTTCACAGCACAGAACCTGTCCCTTTCATCCATGATGACTTCCTGACAAAGCAGATTAGGGCTGCCTTAGTTATACAAGAGTTGTGTTCTCCGCTGTCTAAACTGACCTTTTTCTTTGTGAATAAAATATATCCTTCAGTGCAGCAACCAGCATGACTTACAGCGAAGTTCTGCCTGTATCATAGCAGGGCCTGGAGATTCAGACACTGTTTGGAGGTTAATGCAAGTGCTGGAAAATGCGAGAGAGACATGACAGGGGCTCCATACAGACCCATCCTGGGTCTCTGCTCTGTGCTCTTCACACAGAAGCACAGCACAGGGACTCCCAGACTGACTCTGCACGTAACAACCTGAAGTTTGGCAGGGCTTGTTAGTGCTTCTGGGTATACGCTGGCACAACGAGCTGTATCCCACTGAACTGCCTTCACTGCACCTCAGCTCTGCGAAGCCAGTGCAAGACCCTGCCACGAGTAACCCACAACCCAGATAACCTGTCCACGTATAACTGGGAGTTGCTACTTAAATTATGAAAGGCAGGAATATCGACCCTGGAAAAACAGGGACTAAAACCATGATCTCTAGACACAACACTGCCTGACTGAGACTTAAATTCAGGAAGTGCTGCTCTGCTTCTGCTCCATGTATCTGTAGTATCTTTAGTCTAAACCTACAGAGGTATTAGACACATGAAACGTCCCATGAAGAGCAGATGTGTGCTGCTGCTAGAACAGAGGCTTGCAGATTCCCTCTACATGGGCTTCTCTTCCACCTGTCCCTACTTAGAAGCCCTGTTTTCTGAGATGCCAATCAAGCAAATTCAACTTCCAAAACCTTAACCATTATTAACCACATCCTCTGAATAGCCCAAGTATCAGGTGGATGTTTCTGATCCACAATCAAAGCAGAAACTCGCTCTTTCTCCTGGCTTTCACAGGAGTAACAGGACTGGGCTGACTCCAGTTAGTGGCATCCTAACTTCGCAAAAGTAAAGCCTGTGAAAGCGGGTGAAGAAAGGTGATAAAGCAGCACAGTTTTAAACACTCACTGTTCAAACAGCACCTTTTCACACACACAGAGTCACTATGACAGCAGGACTGGTTAAATCCACAAAGAAGCCAGTACAACTTCTTCCTCTACAGCAACGCATCTACCACAGAATGGCAGACAGGAGAATACAAACCTGAAATGTAGCAGTTTTCTTTCAGCATCTCCACAACTGCAGCCACCCCTTCTCCCTGCAGCCAGTTGTCACTTAGGTCTAACGTGAAGATAGAGGTATCAATCATCAAGGAAAAAGCTAAAGCCTTGGCACCCTGCAACAAAAAGCACCCAAAACGGGTCATTTATAGTTTCACTGAGTTCACAAAGCTCTTGTGAACGTTTGTTTCAGCTTTCCTTAGTCTAGCAGGGTGCAGGGGGATTTCACAAAGCCATCAGCAGAATCATGCAAAAAGATTCCCCTTTCAAAATCATTTAAAGCTATACTGGAAAAGCAAACACTAAATATGGTTTAAGATACTTTGTTTATGTTATTAAAGAATTAATTTCTCCTTCTCCAAAAACGATGAAAAATACTTCTGCTGTCAATATTCACGATGCCGAGGAAAAGGGAAAGGTTCTGGCCCATCGTGCCTGATAAGGTACCTCTCCGGACATCACTTCTACCTGGCAGTCTGTGAGTACAGCCATACTAAGCACCCCTTTAGTTTACTTACAGCTGCTCTGAATCCTGACCTCAACATTTAAGAAACCTGTATTGCACCAGTATCCTCATCCCTGTCAGTAGGAATTGTTAATTTCAAAAATATTTACAATTAAACAAAAGTATGGCAATGACCTTGTGATTACTCAACAGGTACTGCAAAATCAAATTAATTTCTCCAGCCTTGGATATCAGACACAGGAAAATGAACTGGAGGGGACCTCAGAGAACTACTACAGATAAAATAAACTTAACAGAACAAAAAGGTTTATCACCAAAAATTAGTATGAAAGGCTTCACTCTTTTCATGGTCCAAACTACACATTTCCAAAATGCCATGCCCCCTGAAAGCAGCTTTCATGGGTGAGACTACCTGACACAGACCAATGCGTGAATGTACAAAAGGTTTATAATTTCTTCCTAAAAATATTATTTTAAAAAATGTGGAGTACCCCAGGGCAGACAACACACTCTCAGGAAAAATTCTCTACCCGAGGGGGAAGAGGGGTAATGACACACCTGCACATCCCATCCTCCCACCTCCCCACCCGTGTCTGGGAAAGGAGATGACTTCTATTCCCACGCCCTGCAAAACAAATCCCCACCGCTCACCAAACACCAAACCTCATGTGGCATAATGCTGGCCCCTAACTGGTACCTGAACTGCCGGCAAGGCGGGCAGAAAAGGGTCCTCGGCACGTTCTTGACGTTTCATTTGGGTTACTTGGTAAAAGTTACAACAACGTTTTCATCAGTGGGAAAGACAAAACTGAGAGTCTCTGGGTTGGGCTGCTTGCACTGGTTTCCGCTTGTGACGAGGGACCAGAGCTAAGCGTGACGGCAGGCTGACGGAGGGGACAGCCCCGGCTGGCTGACAGGGTCTGCAGCCCCTCGGACACCCCAGAGCCCCGCCACGGGTGACCCTCACGTGGGGCGATGGCGCTGCCACCCTTCAGCCGCGGGCCCAGGCCACGGTGCCGCAGGAGGCCAGAGGCCGGGGTCACGCCGCAGGCCCGGCACGCAGCCCGGTACCGGCCCTCTCCCGCCGGCGCCCTCCTCGCCTAGCGGGGAAAAGAGCGTCGGGGAGAGTTTCGCCGCCTGCTCCCGCGAAACCCCAGCGCCCGCCGCGTTGTTGCTGTTCCTACACCGCCACAGCTAAGACGCGGCCCGGGCCCAGACCAGGCCCGCTGCCTCCCAGGACCGGCGGGACAAACCCGGCGTCCTCCCGGACCCACCCGGGGACACCGCCCGCGGA
>VYZV01030733.1:0-16879 GCA_013401275.1 Pandion haliaetus | reverse complement strand
CCCCTCCCCCGCAGGTGGGTGCTGCTGCTGCAGAAGGGCTACCAGGACACCGACCCAGACCCCCGCGCCGCCGTTGTCACCAAGCTGAAGGGGGCGGCGGTCGTCGAGGTGGGGGGCGCGGGCCGGCGGCTGTGGGACGCGGCGGACTACGCGCGGCCCCCTCAGGTACGGCCGGGCCCCCGCCCTGGGTGGGAGGTGGTCGGCAAAAGCCGTGGTACAACCCTTTGGGAAAGGGAAGGCGACGCTAACGTTGTGAATGGCAAAGCCAAAAAAAAAAAAAAAATTTGCTCTTTGTTTTGCTGCTGAGGAGGGTGACGGTGTAAATCCCCTGTTGAAGGCGCCTTCTTGCTTCCTAGGGAGAAAATGTGCTTTTTCTGGTGACCAATTTCATCGCTACAGCAAAGCAAGCCCAGGGTGCCTGTCCCGAGGTAAGCGAGCTGTGCTCTCCCTTAGCCCAGCACTGCAGTGGGGTTAGAGTTACAAAGCCAGCTGGCACTGCTGCTCTGTAGCTGTGCAGGAACACGGCAGAACCCAGTGCAAGACCAGAAGAAGGGAAAAATGGATTTTTATTCCAAACAAAGCTGATTCCCCTCATTCTTATGGCTCCATAGATCTTAGTCACCCTTTTGCACTTGCTCTGTCATACCGGCGTGAACCAAGACGTGTATCCGAGCAGTCTGGCCAGAATCATTTGTGGTGGTGAGAAGGACAAGGGACATGGTCTGTTGGGGCCTCACCAGCTCTCTGGGCTTCTTGAGGGGTGGTGACACTGTATGATCTTTACAGGCTTTCTGCTGCCTTTGGACAAGGGCCGCTCTGGGGAGGCTGAGCTGTGTTGCCCTGTTGCTATTCCATCTCTGCAGCGTGGCTGACATCAGCAGTGCCATCCCCAGCTAATACCTCTGTTACCTGTGTTCCTTCTTGAGTCTCACGTATATTCTTGGTTTCTTGAGTTGCTGTTCCATTCTCTTACCTCTGTTCTGCCATTTTTCCTGATGCTTTTACACACGCTCCATGGATACCTGTGTCATGTTTCCTTCATAACTCTCTGCTGCAGGACTGGTATCCTCTCCACCTTAGTGTCCTGTTTTTAGGAGGAACAGAGCGCAAGCTCTAGGTGGTATCCCAGTCAGCCAACACTTAGTGGTATATGTTCTGTGGGATAGATCTTCCCTTTAAGTCTGGATTCAGGCCAGCCCCTCAGCTGAACTCTCCCAAGCTGGACCATGCTTGGCAGACAGGAGCAAATGTCTTCTAAGCTAAGCCACTACTGGCACCTTGTGCCTGAGCCAAGTACTGTTTGTCCTAATGGTCCCTTCAGCTTTTCCTGTGGCCTGCTGTGCTGTGCCCAGCCTGATCCTGCTTCCCACCTCACCCCATGCTGCAGGGTACAGGCCTGGGCTGCTCTCCAAACACAGCCCCCAGGCTGCAGGAGAGGAGGAGCAACCCCAGTGTTGGGTCAGGGAAAATGGTACTAGTGATCCCTCTTTAAAATGTTGAGAATTCCTAAAATACTGATAGCTGCAGGAACATCCCTGGGGGAAGACAAGTGCCGTAGAGCATTTCAGGGCTCTCTCACAGGCAGTCACGGGCATCTCTGGATGCTTGTTTTTGCAGTGTGCAAGGCAAGGCTACAGAGAGAGCAGAGCATTTCATCCCATTGCAGTGCTGTGGTGTGTCTGGGTGCTTGTCGCAGCCTTCACCCCATGCTGCTCTCCAGTAGTTTCTCAGTTCCTGACTTTGGGGCCGTAGCTGACATTCATGTTTGGAAGACTGAAGATTTAGCCGTGACAGCTTTTGACTTTGTAGGAAGTTCTGAATATTCTTGATTATCAAACCAGGGGAAAGTCTGGGTGGGGCCAGAGGCAGCAGCTGAACACAGGATGGGTTGTTTTAGCAGCTGATGTCTGTGTTGAGCTCAGATCTGTGGCTGAGCTGTGATTTATCACTTAGGGAGACCTTTCAGTGTTAATCTCAAATACTTTGAGTGGTTGGAAACCCTCTGCCTCTATTTGCAAGGTGCTCTGGAGGTTAATGAAGATGACCAAAATAGACTTAGAGCCAGAAGGCATGAGTCAGACAGTGCATCCACTCTGCCCAGATGCAAGCTCTGGGGCTAAGAGACCATTTCACTTAAGTCATGGTCTCTAGCACATCCAGCTGTGCTCACCTCTTACAGGTCCAGATGCTGCTGATGGATGTGCATGTGAGTGGCACTGGTCCCAACCCCAAGCAACACTGGACTGTGTCCTAAGGAGATGAGGGGGTTGTTAGATTTTGGGAGAAGCCTCATCCTTCTTCACTCACGTGTGATGCTACTGGTGATTTGCTCTCCAAGAAGGTTCACTTTGCTTCCTGGCCCCTGGTATGTGGCTGCGTGGCTGTCGAGGGCTGAGAATCAGCAATTGTTTCTAGTGAGATTAAGAATAAAGGCAGCAATGGTTTAGAGAGCTTTAGGAGCACAGATCCAGGGCCCCATGAGGGCTTTTAACTGAGTCTAGATCTCTTTGCTTTTCTCACAATTCACTTGTGGCGCATGTAACCTGGTTTGGATCATGCCTGTGGAGAATGCCAGGCACCGACAGATTTTTCAAGGCTCATTTCCACTAAAAGGTGGTAGGAGAGGTTGAAAGCTTCTTGGCCAAGTTTTAGGTTTTCTGTAACACCATCACAGACTTCAGTACCTGAATTTCTCCCAAGCTTTGCAGCTTGTGTGCCCTGAACACCCAGAAGTGTCTGTCTGCCAAGTGGCACTTGTTGTGTGTCTTGTTACCTGGACTTGGGAAGGGACTGATACACTCACCTGCCAATACCTGTTGTCTGGGTCCTCCTGGAGGCTGAATCCTTGACATCTGATTTGGATCCAGGATGACAAAGTGCTCTCATAAGTGCTTATCACAGCATTGCAGGTGGGTGCTGCAAGCTATGAGTGGGCCGTCAGTGGGGGTGAGGGGAACAAATCTGGTAGCCACCCTTCTCCAGCAGCTGGGAGAAAGTCTCCGTGGTCCCTCTGGTAGTCCTGCGGACTGACCTTCAGACACCCACTCCCCTTGCTCCCAGGCCACCTCCTCACTGGCTCGTCCAGCCTGAAGTTTGCTGTGAATCACATGTTCATACATACACACAATGTGCACACAGAATAGAGCCCCTTGTCCGGGAAAATGGTTAGAAATTTGAGTTTAGTCCAAAGACAGGACAGACTGTGCTGATGGGGCGCAGGGCATGGACGGACCAGCATACTGACCAGCCAGCTCTGTACATGAAACCAGTCCTTTGCATCCTTTTATCCCTATATTTTCCAATGTTTGTTCCTTCTCAGATCACCTAGATCCCTCCTTTGCCATGCCTTTTCTTCTTCCCCTAAACATCCCATCCCCTAAACGTCCTGTGCAATCCCAAAATGCTCTTCTCCTGCATCCCATAGTAATTTCCATACCCCTAGACAGTGACACCCCCACCCAGCCCAAAGGTGCTTCAGAGAGCTGCTTCTCAGCTCATTATGGTGGGTTTCACACCTGGAACAAGGGGCCGAGGCTGTCCTGGGGCCTGGACAGACTCCCCTTCTCCTGACTCCATAACGGGGGTTTCCCCACCTGTCTTTGGGCCTCTGTGCACCTCTGGGCTTGTGGAGGTAGGTTTCTGATGGGCTGGTGACTCCTGCGATGGCTTGGGAGTAGCTGGCGGAAGGTGTTACTCACATTGCCGCACCTGCTATCATCTCTCTGTGTTTGAATAGGAGCTTTTTGCTGCTCTTGGCAATCGGGTGGGTCCAGAGTGAAGGACTTTCAGTGTCTCTTGTAAAACTTTTGTTATGCTGTAGTTAGGGTCTCTTCAGCTTTTCCCTGGGGGAATCATGGTGGTGCTTTACAAGGTGCTTAATGGACTCTGCCATTAAGGCACTCCTGAACCCAACTGTGTTTGTTCCCAGTTGCAGCTGAGAGGTCTGAGCTAGCTTCTGAGGCTTCCTCTGCCTCTGAGGCAGAGGAGGCAAGCACCCCAGAGAGCGTGGAGACAGGTGGGAAGGATTGCCCCTCGGAGATGCCTCTCTCCTCGCTGGCTGGAGGCTAACCAGGTTCTGGACATGGCGGACGTCTTCTGTAAGCGTTTGGGACGTGCTTTGAGAAACAGGAGCAGCAGTGCAGAAATGTGGGTGAGTGACCGTGTGGCCTCAGGCGGCTGCGCAGCGCAGTAACAGCACTGCTCTCTGTCTCCCAGAGCCCCTCTGTTCTCGATGCGATGTGCACAGAAGATGCAGATTGTCCCATGGGAAACCCGGTGGTTCATGGCAACGGTACTAGTTGTTTTGCTAAAAAAACTTAAAATCATTTAATTCCTTGGGTTTGGTAGCAAACAGATCCACAAGGGTGCCTGATTGCCTGAGTTCGGTGCTTTTTGTAAGTGTGCATGGAAGTGTTCTCCAGCCATTTGTTCTTGGCAAAACCTTACAGCAACCTGTCACAGCTGGGCGAGCAGGTGCTGCAGGCACAAGGCGCTGTCACAGCAAATACAGGGGTGTTTTGTTTCTGGTGTTGGCTGTTGGAATTGAAACCAATGTGCCGTGTGATTGGCAGGTTTTCCTTTTGTAATAAAACCTGTCTTTTATTTCATGCTGATTAATATTAGCAAGTAGCCCTTGCGAGTTCAGCTGGAAAAGTTTATTTCAGCTCTAGGAGGTTGTTTGCCAAAGCTTTGTGTGCGGGACTGCCCCAGCTCGTTGTGTTCCCACCCGGGGAACAAGTGGCTTCAGCAGCCACGGGGCAGGAGAGGCTGCCCTGGACAGACAGGTGCTGACAGCAGCAAGCAGCTTCTTGCCTTTGTAAACTGGCTCCTGTCGTTTGGCCTCAAGGGAAGGTTTCACGGGGAAGTTGTTGGGTGGGGAGAACACTGAAGATGATCCCAGGGTCGTCTGTGGTTCAGGTTTTGAGAAGGTCAGAACAAGCCTGTGGCCAGGGCACTATGCCAGGAGGGGAGCTGCAGAGAAGGCCTTTCGAAAAGTAGTAAATGATATACACTGTCTCATTTCTAGGGATAAAAACTGGGAAATGTGTGATGTTCAACACCACCCATTCCACCTGTGAGATCTATGGCTGGTGTCCTGTGGAGAACACCACGCTGCCCAGGTAAGGCACAGAGTGAGGGGACAGCAGACATTGAGAGCTTTGGTTGCTTCCTTCTGTACTCTGTGTAACCAGGGGCCTGATCATACTTGCCTGAGGGGCAGCTAGGCTCAGGGACATCTTTGACACTGATCTGCCGGTCAGTTAAGCCAAGAGAACTTCATGCAAGAGCATTTCTTGCAACTGTCCACTGTAGCCAAAGTCCCGGGATTGTGGAATAGACTGCAGGGCGAGGGGATGGGGACATGCCTTGGCCACTGTGCAAAATTTGAATTTGTTGGTGCTTGTTTTCCAGGATACCTCTTCTGGCTGAGGCAGAGAATTTCACTCTTTTTATAAAAAATACCGTCCATTTCACCAAATTCAACTTCTCCAAGTAAGTATGACGCTCCTCCAGCCAGACTGCGTGCAGCCTAGTCCAGCCTCTGCGCTGAGCTTGTCTGCCTAGGGGCTGAGCAGCCGAGGCATCCAAGAAGCCATGTGCCATCCAGGATGGGTGGCGCCTCGGGCAATTACGGTTCAGGATGGTGTTTTCAGGAGAAGGCTGGTCACTTCAGCAGCACCTGTGTTTGCACATGTAAGAGCAGTGGGATGGGGAGCCCTCAGAGAGGGACTGGTGTCCATCTGCCTGTCTAGAGCACTGCAGACAGAGCTGGACAAGGCCAATCATTCCCAAGGTCTCGTTTTACCCCGTATATTTTTGCATTTTAGTCCCTGCAAAATGGTTTCACAGAGGCCCAGTAAGGGGCTGCACTGGCCTCACAACCCCACGTGTGCTGACTGTGCTGCCTTACTCATGCAGGAGACATGGCTTGGGGCAGCTGAACTGCCCCTGCTATCACCCCTAGAGCGC
Source organism: Pandion haliaetus (assembly GCA_013401275.1). Classification (NCBI taxonomy): domain Eukaryota; kingdom Metazoa; phylum Chordata; class Aves; order Accipitriformes; family Pandionidae; genus Pandion; species Pandion haliaetus. The sequence goes on along the minus strand of VYZV01030733.1, from coordinate 10,909 downwards.
TAAGCCAAGCTGGGTCATTAAATCTCACAGCATTGAGAGCTGGGTGCCGGGGAATAAAGGAGAAGCACAAAGACAGGTGGAGGAGAGGAGCTGGGAGGGGAACAACCATGGCAGGCTCTGTAAAGGATGATAACTCTGTGTGTGATTCATCTGGGTCGGTTTCCCTCCACCTTCTCTCCAACTGAGGCTTTAAGAGAGGCAATGACTATCTCCCCCTGAAGCAGGAGCATTAGTGGTACCACTCCAGCGGGAGCATCTCCTTTTCAGTCCTGTAGCAGGGCTCCCTGACCTCCCACACCCCACTCCACACGTGACAGCTCCCCCCCCCTCTCTCCTGTCTCAGGTGCAATACTTTGCAAACCAATGACCCCACCTATTTCAAGAGTTGCACGTATGATCCATTCTTCAATCCCTCCTGCCCTGTCTTCCGTGTCCGTGACATGGTGGAGGCAGCTGGAGAGACCTTTGGAGACCTCGCACTGCTGGTACTTGTTTTTTTAAAAGTATGCAAGATGACTCCAAATTCCCCAGGGAAGTGGGCAAGGGGCGGGGGACAGGACTGACCCCTGAAATGCTAAGGGAATATATGATCTGCGAATGTCTGAACAGTAAAGAACTCAGCGAATCTCTGATCCCATGCTTCTGGAATAAAATGTGTTTTGCAGGGGGGGAGCATCGGAGTTCGCATCGAGTGGGACTGCAACCTGGATCACCCTGCTGCCCAGTGCCAGCCGCAGTACTCCTTCAGCCTGCAGGGCAGGAGGTACAATTTTAGGTGAGGATGCGGGGACAGTAGCCACACGGGCCTGTGGGTTGAGCACATGGCAATCGTTTGAGATCTCAGTTTTCCTAACTGATTATCTGAAAGGAGCACCAGGGACAATGGGTTGTGATAACTCAGCGCAGGGTCTGTCAGTACTGGGCTGCTGTGGTAGTTCCTGCACCTTGTAGCTCTGCTCTGTTTGGAGCTGTGCAAGGCATTACCTGCCTGAGGTCAGGGACATGTGGCTGTCCATGCCTGTGCTGACTCTGAACTGGAATGCACTGCAAGCTGTGTGCTCCCAGTGACCCCGGGCTGGGTGCCAAGTGGATGCTGATGCCCCGCTGCTGATGCTAAGCTAGGGAGTCATGGCAGCACATGCATCACCCACGTCCCAGCCGGCTGGAGGACGCAAGGTGTGCACAGGCACATGGTAGCCCTAGCAATCATATGGCACTGGCAGCTCTCTTCCCTCACTGCCAGTGCAGAGCTGTCATGACTTTCTGAGCTGCGTCCAATGTCTCCCGCAGAACTGCCTCCTACTACTGGGACTCCCAGCGGCAGCTCTACCGGAACCTGCTGAAGCTCTACGGCATCCGCTTCGACATCTCTGTGCACGGCCAGGTACCGTCTCCTCTGCAGACCCTGCATGTGCAGTCCTGGCGGCCTTCTCGCCGGGGCTGACTACTCGCACTGCTCCCTGCTGCTCTTTCCTGCAGCCAGCCCCATGGCTTCCTGCTGGCATCACTTCTCCCCACCCTGGTGAGCTCTTCACCTTTTTCCAGAGTTTTCCAAGCAGAGCAGGAAAAAATGGTCTCTCCCATTTGCAGAGAAACTTCTTGGTAATGCCCTGAGCAGAGAAGCTTCCCTAGTTGAGGATGTATCATGGGTGTGGTGAAGCGCTGGGCCCTGTAGGCAAGGTGAGCTTGTCTGAGCAGAGGACCTGTGGGCATCTCTGAGGGTCTTGTGGTGGGAGCACCCTGGCAAAGATCAACCTGAAGTTTTCTGAACCTGGACAATTGATCCCTTCTTGATTAATTGTACCCTTGGGCAGAAAAGGCATGGGCAAGAAAAGGTATGGGCATGATCATGGCTGACACTACTCTGTGCAGCATCACCGACAAACTCAATACTCAACAGTGCAAGATGGAGCCTGTGCTGAGAGGACCTGCCACCCTGAGAGATGTGCACAGCTGGTCTGTCATGCTTAGCAGGGGCATTTTCACCTAAAGAGGGTGAAGCACACAGTGCAGGACAGGGTGCATCACTTCTGGGTAGTGAGACCAGGTCCAGGAGGTGTGGAGCAGGAGGGAATAGCCAGGAGAGAGACAGGAACCTGAAAATCTCTTTCCTCAAATATACCAGGCTCATTTGAGCAGAGGGACACATCACATCAGGGCTGTGTTTGCTGTTCGCTGGGATGTAGCTCCGTAGGTGGCAGCTGCTGGGGTCCTGCAGCGAGAGGGAGGCTCCCACTGTGCCTGCAAGATTAGGTGGGTCACAGTAACCTCTGCTGCCACCGAGTCATGAGCTGCCTCAATCCCTTCTTTGACAGCCAAAGGGGTTCTGAGTCAAGGCAGTAGCAGTCAGGTTCCTACAGCTGGGCATGGAGAAGTGACCCCTCCTGTTTTCCTCCAGCACCTCCCTGGCTTTAAGCACGCTGCCCAGCAGGGCTTGTCCCACAGTCCTCTCACCTCTCTCCACCCACTGTTTCTCACCAGGCTGGGAAGTTCAGCATAATTCCTGTTGCCGTGAGCTTCGGCACCAGCATCGCATTCTTTGGTGCCGTGAGTACTCCAGATATGCTCTTTTCCTCCAGTCCGTGGGTTGGGATTTGCCATTCATCTGTTGTTTCCCCTGTCTGCCTGGGCACAAGGCTTCCTGGGTGCCTGCCACCCAGGAGGGAAGATTGCCAGGGTGTTAGCTCCCATTTTCCAATTTGTGATTGTTGGCAGCAATGATACTGCTGGGTCAAGGATCCTGAGCACTGTCCAGGCACATCTCATGGAGGCTGGGTGACCCTGGGAAGGCGCATCGCTGGGGCGTTGCTGGCTAGTCTGTTCCAGCTGTCTCGGCCAGCAAGAGAGAGCACCTCTTCTCTGTGTTTCTTCCCTGACTCAAGGGAGCCAGAGTCCAGCTCCAGTATGGACATGGCGTTGCGGTCATCGAGACAGGGCAGCCCCTTGTAGAGCACTTCTGTGGTTCTTCCCTTTCAGCAGAGTAATGGGGAGCCTGGGCTTCCCCACATGCCCCCTCTTCCTCTCAGATGTGCTCATCCCAGTCCCTTACATGGCTGTGACGGTGGCTCTCCGCTGGACCAGCCCTCACCCTGCATCCCTCATTGCAGCCCAGATGATCACATCTAACCTCCTGTGCGGCTAATGGGAGCAGGTTGGGTCAAAGAGGACCTGGTGGAGCTGCCTGGCTGGCCTGAGCCAGAGGCAGGTCAGGCTCACTGCCCCCAGCGCTGGCCAGGTGCTGGAGTTTGGCCCACAGCCGGCTGCAGGGCTTGGTGGGAGCCAGGGCAGAGGGCCTTGGCACTCCTGCAGGAAGCTTCGCTGCTGACTGCCCTGCTGTGTTTGTCTGTCTCCAGGCCACAGTGGTCTGTGACCTGGTTCTGCTCTACCTAGATGCGAAGGCTGATGTCTATTGGAAGGAGAAGTTCGAGGAGGTAAGGATGGGGCCACTTCAGAGAGATGGAGTGGAGTTTTGCAAGCAGATTTAATTATTTCCTGCCCCTTGGTTAAAACTCAATTCGCAAGATCTGTGAAAACCCTGCTGGAGCAGTTCTTAGTGTTCGACTCTTGGGCTTGGTGGCTGGTCTGAACTTAACCTGACAGAGATTAAACTCTTAGAAGTTTAATGACAACAGGCAGCAGAGTGAAGGATAGGGACCCAGCTGGTGCCCAGACTGCAGGAAAGCTGTACCACAACCTCAACTACTGTTAGACAACAAGGAGTCCCCAGGGTGACCTTACTGTAGAAACCTGGCCCAGCTACACATTTATTCACCCTCCTCCGAACTGAATCTGGCCAAACTTCATGTGGAGAGAGGGCAGCTCTTCAGAGTGCACCCTGGCGCTGTGTCAGTGCTGACGCTGCAGTTCAGTGACAGGTTTGCTTGCTGTGTGATTCCCACTTTGGCACTGCCCAGTCCTGGTGAATCTGGGAGTCGCAGGGTGTGGGCTAGGAGGTCCCTGCAGAGCAGGAGTGCTGCCAAACCTAGCTTGGGTCAGCTTTGGCTTTATCTGGTCAAGTCTTAGAAAACTCTGAGGACAGACATCCCTCAGTTCCTGGTGAACTGCCCCAGGGCTGCACTATCCTACTGGGGAAAAAAAAAGTTGTTCCCAATGCCTGATCTCAAATCACAAGTGGACTGGGGGTCTCAAACAATCGATGTGGTTGCATGGGACTGAGCAGAGCAGTGCAGAACCACCTGCCTGGGCTGTCCTCTTGTGTCTAGTATACTAGGATGCCCCTGTTCATTTTGCAGGTGAAACCCCCTAAAGGTAAGACTGAGGCTGCAGGTTAGGGACGTCGGGAGTGCTCCACCACAAGCACCCTTCACTCCAGAGCAAACTCCAGGTAGCTGCAATGGGGGCATGGTTGCAGCCCAGGTGGAGGTGGCCCAGTTCTGGCCTGAGTGTGTGCTGCTGGGGTTAGGCTCTGCCTTTCCTGGAGAAATGTTTGCATCAGCAGAAGTTCTTGGCTCCTGGAGCACAAAGCCATCCCACGTGCAGCTCCCAGTACTGACTGGCCAGTGACTGAGCAGAGCTGTGCTGTGGAGCTGCTGTGGGAACTGGAGCTTGCTGGGAAGCAGCTAGCCTACGTTCAGCACAAGAGGCTTAAAGCACTTCACGCTTCTTCATGTTCCAGATGGCCTTGATTTCCCATGAAAAATGGAGATGCAATGAAATAAAGCTGTTCAGAAAGCAGGAGGTGGCTCTGCTCTGTTTCTAGCCCTGCGGGTGGCTGTGAAGGTTTTGTGGTGCCTTTCTTGCACCTTGCGGCACCCTGCCTGCTTCCAGCTGGGATGGCTTCATGTGAGCTGCCCAGCTCCTCGGGAGCTCCCCAGGGAGTAGCAGGGCTGCCCCCCAGCCCCCCTTTGGCTGTGCTCAGGGAGGGTTAACTGCTGAGGTCAAGGCAGCAGCCTCAGGCTGGTACTTGCCTGTTAGGGGGTGCAGTGGCTCCTGTGCCCCCTGGTTCCTGCCTCCTGACAGGGCTGATGCTTAGCAAGGCCAAGTGCAGCCCTGGGCTGAGCCTGAGCATTTCAGAGGTGCTGAACCCTGTGCTCCCACCTGCCCTGGGCTGTGTTGTCCTGGTGCAGAGCGGGGACCAGCTGGGTCTGTGGCCATGGGGTGTTCTGGGAATCCCACAAGTTGCCCAGCTCAAAAGCACAGCGTGTGGAGGCACAGCGGAGGTCTGAGCTCTGTTTAATGCTCCCTGCCGGGACTGACTGCGTGGGATGGAAGGATCCCACAGCATCACCCCTCCTCGGCTGCCTGCCCCACTGTGTCCCCCTGCCCCAGCCGTCCCCTGCTGCCCTCCTTGAACTGCTGCAGGTAGAACTGTGCTGCCAGCTGCTTGGTCATGGTCTTCAGTGCAAGGAAGGCAGCCACAATCTCAGCGACAAGGAAGGCAAGCAAAAGGCTGTGTGTGGCCAACTCCAGTGGCAGGCGAATGATATGGCTGTCCGTCAGCAGGAAGAGCAGGAGGGGGAGCTGGATCAGAAAGGAGAGGAGGAGGAACCCGGCCAGCTCGGGCACCTGCAGAAGTAGAGCCTGCTGAGATGGGGTGCAGAGGCCATCGGTGGGGTGGGGGGACCCTCTGCCCCAGGACCTCCCTGCATTGGCCACTCTGCTGGCCTCTGCACCCGGGTACTGGGGATGTCCCTGCCGCACAGAGCTGTGCCCGGATGTGGTGGGATGCTGTCAAACCCAGTGCTGGAGCGTTGCACCCACAGCACAGGCAAGGGATACAGCAGGAGAGCGAGTGGGCCCCTTCATCCCCTACCGCCAGGTCCTGCCTGCACCTGTGATTCTCTCCCAGGACAGGTCCAGGCAGGACTCCAGGAGGAACGGCCAGTGACAGGCACTCGGGTCCTGAGCGAGGGGACATCCAGCACAGCCACAGCTCACCCAGCAGGGCCATCCCTCACCCAGCACAGGGGACCTGCGGCCAGGGCAAAGAGACTGTGCTTACCTTCTGCTGCAGGTTCCCCACGTAGCCCAGGTAGAGGCGGGAGCCCTCAGCCAGCGAGAGGATGAGGAAGGCAGCAACCAGCAGGAACTGGTAGTGCCAAGGCAGCAGGTGGTACTGTAATGGGCACAATCTCATCCCGGCCCACCCTGTGACCTGTTTCCCATCCCCTGCGCTGCATGCCCAGCTCCCTGTACCCACCTCCCTGTCCCCTTTGCCCTGTCCCCTGCACCCCATGCCCATCTCCCGATGCCCTGCGCCCCGTGCCCTCCTCCCCATGCTCTGCCAGCTCCCACCCATGCTGGTGCCCAGCCCTGCCCACTCTGCCCTCCCAGTTTAACCTTCCCTGCCTGGAAAGTTCAGTGGTTGGTCTATGATTTCCATGTCTGGGAGCTGGAGGTGAGCCATCTTGTCTTGTGGGGGACCCATTAATTTTGAAGAGGCACCCCTCTCCCCTGCTCAATGTAGCCCCTGCATGCCCAAGGAGGCTGGGCAGGAGCAGGCTCACCCCCCCTCACTTTGTGCCCCATGAGACAGTACCTTCAGCTGCAGCATCATCCCCTCAGCCAGGCACCAGACCGGGAAGTAGTACACGTTGAAGTAGAGCATCATCTGGAGGGGCAGGCTGGCCAGCACCTCATGGGCTAGGCAGGGAAGGTAGGGGTGAGCAGGGCTGCCCAGCACCCCCAGGGTCTCACTGCCCAGAGGGAGCCCTTGCCTCGCAGCTCACGGAGGGGAGAGCAACAGCCCTGCCATGCTGGAGGGGACAGCTGGGTGGCAAGAACAGCTGTTTGCAGCAAATGCACTTATTTTTGCTCCCCGTCATCAATGGGTGGGTGCAGGGACCCTTTGGGTGCTTCCAGCTCAGAAGCACCCGAGCACTTGGGTGATGTGCTGAGCAGGCTTGTGGTGATGAAGCAACAGCAAACCCCCCCAATCCCTCTGCCACTGAGCCCTGCTGCCCATACCTGGGTGGTAGGTGTGGGCAGCACCGCTGTCCCATGTCTTGTTGTTGATGAAGAGGGAGCCACTAAACACCACCAAACCCCGGCGGAGGTTGGGGGGCAGAGGGGTGTGCACAGCCATGGCCAGCAGCTGAGCCCTGCTTACCCCAGCCCTGCTCAGCCAGGATTAGCCAGAAGGTAATTAACGGGATGACAGGTCAGGCTAATGCGCAGGGCCACTTGCCCATTGGCTCCCTGGGGACAGGGCAGCTGAGCTGGGAGGAGGATGTGGGGAAGGAAAATTCCACACACACGCACACCAAGCCCATGGGGGAGCCACAAGGATACAGAACTCCTCCCCTCCGCAGCAGCTTGGGGTGGGGGAGGGGGGAGCAGCATGTTGTACCCATCACTATGATGGGTGTTCCCAGCCTGCTCTGCCCCACTGCACCCTTTCTCAGCTGGGTTGTATCAATTTAATTATTGCTCAAAACTCCCTGACAGACGAGGAGGTTCTGGGTGGGGAGATGGTGCTCTGCCAGAAATGCTTCTTCAAAGCCTCCAGCCTTACAGAGCATTTTACCCAGCACCATGAGCTTCCCTGCTAATGGACTGCCCCTGTGGGTCTCCATGTTGCTCATTGTCTCCAAGCCCCATCGAGGCTTGGTGGTCCTGGGGAGGGCAGTGGGGGGACAGTGTGTGCGAGAGGGTAGTTGAGCCGGAGGTGAATGGCAGGGAAAGGGGATGGTGCTTTGGGGCCTTCACAGTTAGTCCTACCCAACAGGCATGGTCTCATCTCATGATCTTCAGCCTCCAACCCATCCCAGAAGGTGCATCAGAGCAGCTGCTGCAAATATTGGGAGAGAGTATTGTAAACATGGTCCTTAAGGGCCAGACACTGGCAAGGGACGTGAGAAACCAAATAAAACAGAGGATTCTTCTGCTTGATAAAGCCAAAATGAAGCTGCAGAGCTCATTCCCATATGCTGCCAAAAAAAAACCCCAACCACCTGCGGCTGAAAATGTGGTTAGACAAACGCATGACTGGCTGAAGTCCATCAAGGGCTTCCATGCACAAGGACCCAGTCCCTCAAGGCAGGTCCATGCTGTGAGCACAGCCCAGGGTGCACGTCCTTTCTCCAGCTCTTCTGAGCAGCTGTGACACCACAGTGTGGCCCTCGGCCCAGCTCAGGGCAGCTGCTCCCCTGTCTTTACATTACTGTTTAAAAAAAAAATAAACCTAAGCGAAGTGGATTTCACAGAAAATCTAACCAACTGGGGAAAAAACACACCCTGCTACAAGCATTGGCCTGTTATTAGGTAAGGACACTGGGCTAAGGGAGGACAATGGATGAGTAGAAAGGCCCATGAGGTCCTTCTGGTCTATTTGGCCATGCCTGGACAAGACATCTGAAGATGCCACTGGTGAGAAGATGGTCTCCACTGCATCGGGGAGGGTGTTTAACAACAGCCTGTAACACTGAACACCTCCCAGCCTCAGAAGTGACACTGGGAAGATTTGCCTGGAGATGGTTGATCACCACCATTCAGCTTGGACCAGCTCTAGCCGAGACAAGGGCAGTTAGCCCATGGGACAAGGGGACAAGTGTGCCACTGCAGGAAAGGAAGAAGGTAAAGCTATTTGTGTTGCTATGACCTCCTTGGGGCCTGTAAGAAGGAGCACAACTAGGAGTAAATGCCAGTAGATGAAGAGGCAACATTCACCCAAGCAATATTCAAGGTGCAAAAGCAAGGGCAGAGATAGATGAATGAAGGGTGAGGCCATACTGAATGCTTGGGAAACCATCTTGTGAGGAGCAGTGATTTTTTTAAATGAAGGCTTAGGGCAAGAGGGAACTAAAAATAAACCTGTCACCTGGTGCAATGCCACAACAAGATGTCCAGAGGGGTTCTTGGGTGTGCGGGAAGGGAAGGTGTGCTGTGCCCAGCACATGGCTCCCTGAGTCTTACCAGCACATGGGGCGAGATGCAGGCAGGACAACCAGCAAAGCCCAGCATCTGAGGAGCAGGAGCTGGCGGAGAGCTTGGGGTCTGGGGGCATGTCTGCATGGGCAACTCAGGTGAGCAAGCTAGAAGCTATGTGGGCAACCTGGTGAAGCTAAATGTGATGGGGCAATGCAGTCAGGGATCACTAATAAGCTGCATGTGCCCCAGCTGTGTTTAGCTAATGGTGCTCATTCCCAATAGGAACAGGCAGTTTCTTAAGAAGAGCTGGAAACTTTCTGTCCCAGCATGGGAGGTTGCAAGATGTGCCTGGAGAGGTGGCAGAGGAGACAACCCAGCCTTGCCCAGCTCCAGGACATGCTCACCACCAGTAAGCATTTGCCAAGGCACTGGACGAGGGGTCCCAAGTCCAATACCATCCCACACCAGTGCAGAGAAGCAATGCCCACAGGTTGGTGTCAGGATGCCCAGCTCCGCCGGCAGCTCTTCCCATGACCCAGCATCTGTCCTAAGGAAAGCCATGGTGGTGACTGGGGTTTCTCATGTTATGGGGTGATGTTCCCAGCCCCAGCTGAAACAGCTCCTCTATAAGAAGGGGGAATGGGACTTGTTCCCCACACTGCAGCCGTAAGCTGGGGCAGAAGGTCGTTCCTCAGCCCCTACACGGTCTTCAGCCCCGTGAACATGGGGGTGATGCCCACTGTGCACAGCTCATGCCCGATGCTGGATGAGGCCCCAGCAGAGACGAAGGAGTCAAAGTGCATCTTCCTGAAAAATGAAGCGCCCCACCGACCTGCCCAGGAGGACTCCAGAGGATGCCAAGCCTGCAGGTGAGCAGGAAGACAGACGCCTTGGAAAAGCTCAGCCAAGATGTGTTGGGGGAGCACGTGGGGCACAGGAGCTGCCAGTCTCACCCAGCATGGAAGATGTGCTGGAGGGCCTGGGGGAAAACCACAGAGCTCTGGGGGCTGCCACCATGCAGTGTCCTGGTGTCCCCAGACACCCCCAGCCAGGTCCCCCAGGGAGCTGCCGAAGCAGAGTCCAACCATCCCACCAACAAGACCTAGGATGCAAAGCCACATCTCCCCAGCAAGTGTGCAGAGCCAAGGCAGCAGGCTGGGCAGCTGCTTCCACCTGGGCATTGTGTACGGCCCCAGTCCCTCTGCAAGAGCCCTGCCCAGGGCACCAGGAGCTGAGCAGCCCTGGCCACCTCTACCTTCAGCGACTACACTGCCCTGGGGATGGGGACATCGACATTTGCCTTTTGGGACCTAAGATGAGACTTGGAAGTTCACATCCCTGTGTGGATCCAGCAGATACGTAACAGTGCAAGACAAAGAGCCCGTTCATCACTGTGTGCTGGAACATGCACACCCCTGTCTGCTATCCCCACTGGTCATGCCACCTGGGAAAAACCTTGCAGTGAAACCAGAAGAGACCAACCAGAGACATGACAGATGACTGCTAACATTTCTACCCAGCAAAGATCAGAAAGTCTGGCAATAAATACAGGTGATCTAGCCACAAGTGGGAAGCCTCCACAGAAGAGGTGCTTGCACCTTGCAGAGGTGACCCAAGGCCTTGGAAGGAGTCAGAGATGATCCAGATCCCAAGAATAGTACTGCTTTAATTCATAGGGGGTGAATCAAATTAAAAATATAAATCCTCTTGCTTTGGGTTCAGGGTAAGACACTGACTGCTGGGGAAAAAAACTCCCCCAGGACAGAGTGCTGGAGATTTCCAAGGGGGGTGGTTCTCACCCCTTGGCTTTGCTGGGATGATGGACAGAGGGCTGTGGGCTGGCCAGGTCCACTCCTGAGCTGGAGATAAGGTTCTTCTTCCAGCAAGGGGCAGAAAACACAACAGCAGAGCACCGACATGGAAAGCTGACATAAGAAATGCAGCCTTGTCACTAGGCGACTGGAGGAATGAGTGACGACTGCCAGAGGACAGCCAGAAATACTCCTCCAGCTTCTTTTCCTTGATTAACATCTCAGCAGCAGCACTAATCCTGTGTCGTGGTTTAACCCCGGCCAACAAC
>VYZV01030732.1:77510-89610 GCA_013401275.1 Pandion haliaetus | reverse complement strand
ATGAAAAACCATATTTTGGGCTTGAGAAAACCACAAGGTTTATATATGCAACAAAGATTTAAAAACCCATACAAAAAGTCCTAAAAAGAACTGAAGTGTCCTAAATCATAATTCAACTACTGTTCCTAAATCCTAGCTCCCAGAGGAAGTCACTTGGATTTAGTTATCTTTAATATAAACTGATAATTTAAATTGCCTTCGTACTGGCTTATTCTCTTAAGTAATTACAGCAAACTGAAGCACCCTTTTGTGTTTCTCAAACAAGAAAATAGCTTGTAGACTTGGAAATTCTGTTCATCTTTAGTATAAAGTAAAACAGACTTGAATTAGAAGTAATTCCTGAACATATAATTAATTTTATGTACGTTTTATGTATAAATGTGTTCTATCATTCTTCCTCAAAACACATACAGCTAAAAATACATTAGAAGGGTATTAAGAGGTAAGGCTACCCCTGGCTAGCTCACATTTTGATACCAAAAGAATTAAATTTATGAGCGCTGTAGAATATGCAGAATACTTACTACCTTTTTGGTGTACATACACACACTGTTCAGAACCAATCCTTTAGGCTGGAAACTGATATATAGGATTCTACAACCACAACGTAAAGAGAATAATGAGGGCTTCAAAGGGTCTTTTTCAACAGAGCTTTAGGTATTCACTTCATACAGCTAAGAAAAAGAAAATTCTGTCTTAGCAGAACATAGTGTTTAGATTCAAGTTTTTTACTACATTTAAGTCATTTATTATATTACTCTGCCTCATGAATTACTCAGTATTTGTTTGGGAATGGCACTAGATTTTCAAGTCATCTAACTTCTGAAACTTCACAACAATTTCCTTTTAAAATAAGTAGTAGAAAACCAGGCTGATCATCCTTAGGAGAAAGGCAGGGTGGGGGGGAGAAAAAAGGATGTAATTGAGGTTATAAGCGAAGTTGGCTGCTACCCAAGAATTCTACCAGCTGAACCAATGAATTAATTGCTGGTCTGAATTCTCATTATATATTGCTACAAAATTATACTGCCCAATTAGGTTGGTAATATAATATTCTAACTACACCTTAGATTTTTTGCACAGTACCCAGTAGTGAATACCAAGAACTAATTAGATAGTCAATTTGAATCCTTGTTCATAGTTTTAATAACTTTTAATGCAAGTTTTTGTCATTTTGGTGCTGTCTTAACTCAAAATCTCTTTCAACCCTCCCTCCCCTCCAATTTGAAGAAACATGGTGGGAGGATGGCATATGAGTGACATAAACTTATTTTGACACAGGCTATGAATGATTCATTAATTCTTGGTCAATAATTCAAAATGAGGTTTCCAAGCTAATAGACACAAATTTTCAGATTTTATTGGAAAAACACTCAGATTAGAGATATGCCCAATTATCTGATGCAGGCCTGGTAATTCTTAGCTGCACAAGGAATCTAATACACTTTTGTGAACAATCACTGGAACCGTCTCAGATTGCATTTGCTTTAGTAACAGCCCATCAGCACAGCCTTCCACCCCTCAAATAGCTGCCTGTTAAACAATAGTTTAGTTCAGCATCTGGGCAGCAGTTAGATGCAATGCATTAGTCTGCTAAGGCCAACATGGTTACAGATGCGTTTCCAAATGCTCGCTGACAACATGGCAAATGTCTTGAGTCTGTTAGCTACCTTTATCACAGAACATGAAGGTTCTTAACATCAGTGAGAATATAAAGTAAATGAAAACTGTCAATTCAAAATGACTTTTCCTTTTATGAATTAAAGTCTGTATGAACACATGGATTGGTACTTGCTTTCTTCCACACTTGGTCAACAGCTATAAAGGGAGTAGCAGCAGGGAACAAAAAAAAGAAAGGGTAGGAAAAAAGGAAAACACATCCAAGGTATTTTCGCCTTTTGCCTTGCTGCAACAGACCAGTCCTCTAAATACATTGCAAGTAACCCTTTGCCTGCTAAGGTGCCTGCTGCACATTGCTCCTATTGGAGGACAACATGTACCAGAATAAAACCTGAGCTGAATACACATTTTAACCTACAAATCTAAAGACAACGGTGCAAGAAAATCCAGAGAATAAAAAAAACCCCACATACTGTAGATATAAGAGTCCGGGCTAGTTGAAATCTTGATTTTGGGGGGGGTACGAGATCTGATCAGGCTCCAATCACAACCTCTAGATATTGTGTGACAGACTAGCTCAGAAATCCCAAGGTGCATCAGCAGGTTTTTTGTAGTAGTACCTTAAACTCAGACAGTATGAGCAGGGAGCAGTAGGCCCCAAAAGGGTTTGATCAGTAAATTTTTACTGGAGTTATCACAGTCCTCAAAAAAACGATCCCTAAAAATAAATTTTAACCTTTACAAGAATAGAACAGGTCTTCTAGTGAACTGCTTTAATAGCCAAATTAAAACTGAAGTTGCTTCTTTTTTTCCAAGACTGACTGATGTTTTGCTCACCCTAATGTCATAGTGTTTAGAATTAAAACAAGGTGTCTTTCGTTTGGACACCTATATAGCAAGGGGGAAGGAAAACAATTTGCTCCAAAATGAAATAGGTCAGACAGATATATACAGAGACGACACTTCAAGCAGATAGTGATGACTGAATGTGAGTAGCTGCTCATACAGAAGGAAGGTTGACAATTTAGGTAACAACATAAAGCCAAGGACTTATGCTTCACTCATTTAACAGGTCCAAAGTGACAAGCCCAGAAATGAAGCAGGTTTGTTTTCTGATGCACACTCTGCACAGAAATACAGAATTCTGCCGCACCCTCTGGTACTGTTTCAGCTTGTTTCTTGGCTAGTTTAAACTGTACTCTACCACTTAAAAGGAAAGAAGAAACTGAACACTTGGCATAAGCACCAAATGCTAACTGAAATAATGAGCATTTATAGTGGTCTACACTAGTGATGCCCTACCTAGACATTAGCAAGGGGAAATAGTTCCCTTTGGTGCACTTGGAACTGTCAAGACAGTCTGTGATTCCATATGCCCCTTTGCAATTTTCCTGCCATTAATGGCTTTCCAGTCATTCTGTGAAGACAGTAAACTTTCACAGACCTCCTAATAATTGAACAACACACTTAAAGGCAATAAAACAAATAACTTCACAGAACTTGGTCTCTGCTTTGGTTAAGTAACACAAAAAGAATACTCCACTCCCTAACATAAGCTTAAAAGTGGCAGCATTGACACCAATGTATTGTTATCACCCTACTGATCAATGTATACTGAGCAAGCATAATGAATTCTGAAAGAATTTAACTGGTAGAGATACTAAACAGCATGTGTGAAGGTAACAGGATCTGCTTTACAGTGTTTTCTACAGAGTTAAATAGATTCCAGTCCTGCTGTTTCCCAAGTAGGAAAAGCATAGTGCCCAAGATTACACATAACAACTATTTCTTGTTAAATAATCTCTGGGGTTTTGTACACACTGTTCTCTTAGAGGTTCACGTATTTCAGTTATAAAAGCAGCTATCCCTTGAAGCTTTTATCAGTGACCCTATTGTCCATTGATGGTTGTTGGGTTTGGGTTTTTTTGTTTGGTTGGTTTTTTTAGGGAAGAAAGCAAGAAAAGTTTCATTTCCAAGCCAACAATACAAACCACTCAGCACTCAGTGCTTTAATTGAAGCTCATTCCCACTGAAGCTAGTTTGAAATAAACTAGCATGGGTACCTGAGCAGTGTCATCAGCTCCACACAGGCTACCCAAGCCCATTCAAGTGCCTGTATATTCAGACAATACTGTGTAGATATGTCCAAAAATGTGAAATGGTACCTTGTAGTCCCCAAGCAACACCTAGAAATAGTCAACCATGCACATTTACTGTATCAGATCCTGTATACTTATTTTGAACAGAAAACCAAAGAAGCATAGATAATGAAAAGCAGTTCCCTGACTCGCTTCATGTGCTCTCTGGTATCCCTAAAGGCAGATCCTAGATGCAACTTTCCCTGGAGCCACCTGCAGCTCTGTCTTCAGCTCTGTCACTGAAAGGGAGGCACAGTTTAATGACCCTGCTCACCTCTGCTGCCCTTACTGCACTCCAGCCTCTCTCTGAGGCAGCTTGACACAGCTCAAGCCTCAAGTCAGAGGCCACCTTCGGTTAAATGCTGCACCCCCTGGGGCTGCCTTTTGGGGCTAGTGAAGACTCTGCTGTTGGAAGATATGGCAGGATACATATCTATACGTGTACATGTGTGTGTGCACATACTTCTGCACAAGTGATGTGCAGGAACATTAGTTAGCATGACATGGGCTGGTCATGCACCAGCATCATGAGACAGTCAGTGTAACTATCACTTGTTGAATTTGTGCTTTCCAAGGAATCGCTAATAAGAATTACTATCTTGCTTTTAATCCATGGCCTAGATGAAGCAGGTGATGGGACTCACCTACCCTTTTCTTTTTGGAGGAGAAAAAACACAGCCAGACTCCACAGCCCCTCTACTAATATGAATGTAACTAAGTGCATGTGAGACTGGTGCGATCCTGCTGTTTGGGACTGTTGTGGTTTCAGCACAGCCAGTAACAAAGCACCACGAAAACCTTTGCTCACTCCCCACCCCTCACCCCGCCCCTGGCCACAGTGGGATGAAGAGAAAATCCAAAGGCAGGCTCGTGGGTCGAGACAAGGACTGGGAGGGATCACTCCCCACTCATGGTCATGGGCAAAAGACAGGCTCAACTTGGGGAAGAAACAAAAGCAATTTCATTTACTACCAATCAAATCAAAACATGGATATTAGGAAGGAAAACCAAACATCAGAACACCTTCCCCCCCACTCCTCCCGCCTTCCCGGCTCAGCTCCATTCCCGGTTCTCTCTCCCTCCTCCCCCCGGCGGCGCAGGGGAACAGGGGATGGGGGTTGAGTCATCTCGCCACACCTTGTCTCTGCCGCTCCTTTCCTCAGGGGGAAGATTCCTCACTCGTCCCCTGCTCCACTGTGAGGTCCCTCCCAAGGGAGACAGTCCTTCACCAACTTCTCCAACGTGGATCCTTTCCGCGGGCTGCAGTTCGTCACAAAATTCCCTGGCGCGGGTCCTTTCCGCGGGCTGCAGTCCTTCAGTCACAGGCTGCTCCAGCGCGGGCTTTCCCATGGAGTCACGGCCATCTTGGGGGGCCTCTGCTCCCCGCTCCCCTCCCTGGGCTGCAGGGGGACAGCCTGCCGTCTCCCCACGGGCTGCAGGGCCATCAGCCTCCTCAGGCGCCCCTCCTTCTTCACTGACCTCGGGATCTGCACAGGGGTTCCTCTCACGTTCCAATCCCCCCACTCACTGCAGGTTTTCCCTCTTCAATCTGTTCTCCCACAGGTGCTCCCACCGTCACTGATGGGCTCGGCCTGGGCCAGAGTTGGATCCCACTTGGAGCCGGGGGAGCTTCCAGCAGCTTCTCACAGGAGACACCTCTGCAGCCCCCTCCCCCGGTACCAAAAAAAACCCGCAACAGCGACAAAGGAAGGAGAGAAAGCATGGTAAATTTAATTTTTATGCAGGTGCCAAAGCCATGCTTGGGGGGGGGATCTAGTCTCTCAGTAAGATTTTTTTTTTTTCCTCGATACTTTGATCATTTGCTCTTTGATATCCTATTGAATTTATTTTTATTTAGTGCATGCATCTGGTTAATTTATTTTAACTTTATATTTTTCTACTTGTAGTCTGAAAACAGGAGAATATTTTTCTATGTGGATCATTTTTTTTTTCTGAGAATACAGGAAAAAAAAAGTATTGAGGTTTATTTGGATTAAACAAAAAAGGTGAAAATAATTTTTCTTGATTTCCTTCAAAAAGAGATATTACCCTAAAGTATTTCTGATTCACTAAGAACGTAGCTGAAATCTATCTTCCATAAAGACATAACTGTAAAGTTTAACCACAATTAGGATTTTGCTGCAGTTTTGCTTTTGAAAATGTACAAATATATGCAAGTATATAATATATATAACAAATCAGTAGTAGCTACTCAAAATTAGTACTGACTGTATGCTTTTACGGAAATGCCTGTGGAAAATGTTATTAATAATAGTTCAGTTCTTCTTCAGTACATTTCTTTTACTATTTCTGAAGATTTTAGCCAAGTGTGATTCCCCACCCCGACCCACCCCTCTTATATCAGGCAATTTTGACTCCTCTGTGGGTACCAAATGAATTTATTTCAAGGTACTTAGTAATTTCCTCGTGAAAGAAAGGTGAACAGTGACAGAAAACAGTTGCTGGGGAAAGCATATTTCCCCTTTACAACAAAAGCTGAATTGAAGTACACTAACTTTTCTCAATATCAGTACAATTTTGAAAGTGTTTTTCTACTGCTACACACAATTACCTTACACGGAAGCCAGCTATTGCATTTTATGCTGTCCAAAAAATACCCACAATCAATAACAATGTTCTAACTATGTTCTTCCATTTAAATAAAGAAATAAATAAAAGGACCTTACAATGTGGGTATGTCTACCTTGCATTCCACTGCAGAGTGTATGTGCCAAAAATTCAAGCCTAGCTGCTCAGTGTGCTTTCCCTTGGAAATTACTTTCAACAGTATCTAGGCCTGGACCTTCCACATGCTGAAGAACTCCTCTCAGGTTTGAACTTGCTCAGTTCTAGTGAAGCACAGCAAGTCCTGAAAAAACTCAGACTTCAGGTTAGGTTCCCACTGCAAAAAACCTCACCAGGTCTTCCAAGTGGGTAAGGTTACCTGATGGTATGAAGTAACTTCTCTAAACTAATTAAAGCACTTTGAAGCCAACTGGATTCTGGAGGAAGAGGGGAGAAAAGGGGATGGGGGTGTGAATTCTTACATGACTATAACAAAAATACTTGCTATTTTCCTGACTGGCTCAAAAGATACCACTGGGAGCAGCAAGAATAAGATAAGGTAATTATCACAGAGAATGCCAACAGTGTTTTAAGAAATGATGAGAAAATATCTTTAAGAGAAATATTTGAAAGTGTAGCTCTGTCCAGGCTGGTACAGTTTGTGTTTCTCCAGCAGTAAAGGGGATCCAAGTTCCAGCATAGATGAGGGAGGAAATGAGTGGATTGGGCAGACACTGAAATGTGAAACAATCTCAAAAAGTGAGAAAACCATGCTGTCTTGGATGTTGATCTAGAAGCATGGCTGTCTGTTGCAAACTTGTTGATGTAGAACCAAGGCTAATCTGGCCAAAATTGGGCTCATAATTTTTATGCAGTACTGTTCGCCATGCATTTTGGGCTAAATGAATTGCTTTCAAGGGCATTGGGAGGAAGTATCAATTACAACTGGGACATACTTGGAAAACTCGAGGGATCACACCTCAGAAAACATCGTCACAAGAGCTGAATAGCTGGCTTCCATCCTGAAAGAGCTGCAGAAAGCCAATCCTGCTGTACATGTGAAACAGACACTCAAAGGGATCCAAGACAGAAACTCATTTGAGGGCTCCCAGCACACCACACTGCACCTATATAGTGACTGAAGATAATTAGTTCATTTATCTCAGTCCAAAATGTCAAAATCATGTTTACTATGTGATTTAGAGAACACCTTAAAAATCTTGTATAACTAAACCTATTTTTTTGACCCTGTAGATCGTACTGCACTATCTTTTATTCAAAACCAAGCAACTTATCATATTCATGACCTGTCTTATGAAAGTTATTACCTAAGGTCAGGGCTAGCTTCCAAGATAGCCATAGCAGGTAGCAATCTGATAGGAAATGAAACCAGCGGAAGATCGGCTAGCCTAGGCGCCTTAACCCCAGCCATGGCTCAGGGTACAAAATACCTGAACCACCCAGGGAAAGTAACAGGCAGCCAGAGCTCTGCTAGAAACAGGTCACAGCAACTTTCACTTCTGTTACCTCTTCAACAACCCCTTAAAAAGCCTTGTTAAGGCAGTCAAGCAGAATAAGGAAATAGTTTTTTTTACCACACAGGACTGCAATAAACAAAACAAAAAAGCAAAAACAGTTTCAGAGTACAAATAGATCAATTCATCAGCAGAATGCTGTAGATCTAGGAGCCTGCTTTGGTCTTCTTATGTGTTACCATTTTCCTTAAGCAGCATATAACAGAAATGGCGACAATGATGGAAAAGATGAAAAAATTGCCTCAGTTCAAAATTCCAAGATAGAATTAATTTGAAAATATTTTGTATGCAATCCTTCTTATAACATGGAGACCACCACCAAGAGGTTGAGCTCCTTCATGGTTTTTTTCTTCTCCTTTTCTGATCTGCAGTTTTGCTGGTGTCACCACAAGGTGATAATATTTCAGCATCACATAGCATTTTCTCTTACTGACTCTGCCCACTCCCCTATCCCCCCAACAGTATTATCATGGTAGGAAAACAGGGGAAAGGGGGAGAGAGATCCTGAAGACATGACTGGTCTATGTCAGTAGTGAAGATACATACCAGCAGCCATCACAGGAACTCTTGGTAGGAGAAGCGTCCATGCAGACCAACATTCATCCACTGGTTATCTCACTTAGGCTCTGCCAGATGAAAAATTGTACCTTTTGCAAACATCTGGCTCTAAAATGTAATGTTATGGGAAACTTCTGCCACAAAACACATGCAGACAGTAAACAAATTAATGAAACCAGTGCAAAGCCACAGGGACCATGTTCTCTCTGCAGTGTAAGTCGTGCTTCCATTAAAAGGAACAACAATACAATTATAATACTTGTTTCCTGTATATCCCCTCTCAGCAGACATCATTTTCAGCACATGCATTATTCAAGCTCCACAACACTCTCAGATTCCAGAGTATTTAAATTTGAGCTTGTTTTGCCACCATAAGCTGACTTGACCATTTCCACAACTAGTTTCTCAAGAGAATCTCATTGCAAATTTGGTCCCAGATTTGTTTTTTTTTTATTGCTCAGGATCAGCGTAAATGAATGAAGAGTGCTCTGATATGCATTTGTGAGAGATGTTCACAAAATTCAAGAGGAAACAATTCTTTTAAATAAATGTATCTTCAGCAATAGACAACTCCAAAATTTCAGCACTGTACAGAAAAACCTGAAACTAACGAACCTATTTCACTATCCCTGTAGATGAAGGAAAGAAATGAACTACATATGAGTAGAGAAATAGGAGATTATAATATATTTAAAAGAAAACTCTAATGATTAGTTACCCATATCTAACATCAATACGGTAACTTTTTTGCTGATCTTTAATATAAATATATTTTTACTTCAAACGAAGCAAAATATTTCTCTGGATTAACCTTTGAAAATGTTTTATAATATGACTACACAGTAGGAATAGCTATCACCTGATTTGCCCATTTCTTGTAGATGAGGGAAAGAATATCCAAATGTAAAGCGAGAAATTCTCCGTGATGGAAAATAATGGAAATTTTTTTGACTCAAACCAGTTTAGTCCTGCCCGAAGAGAGTCACAGTATCAGATGATTACATTCTGTTAACTCAGCAAAAGAGAATAACAACTAAATTTTAAATTTCTATGCTACTTTTTTACCTCATATTCTTAACATGATGTATATACATCACTGAATTGAACAGTATAATAGTCTATTATTTGATGAAAAAAACACCAAAGCCAACAAACCATAAAAAGTAATTATTTTACGTCACACAGTGTGCAACAAATACTAAAAAATAATCATTTTTTTAACTGAGTGAGAATATTATGGATTGAGACGTGTCTCTACGTAAACAGATAAACAAAATAAAATGTATGGATGTGGGCACTTAATTATTCCTCTACATTCAACTATAGAGAGTAATATATGAATGTCAAGTCAAATATATTTGCTTTAATTTAGAGTTAGTAATTTCAGTCTTTGCCAGTTACTATACAAACTGATGTAAAATGTACTAGATTGAGAAAGCATGCGAGAGATCCTGTTGATATTTTTTCCCACTAAATGATAGTATTTACATGAAGAATACGTTATTAAAAGGATCCCAATTTAAGTGCTAGCTCCACTTTAAAATCGTCAAAGTATTGACTGTTTTACAGGGCTTCAAAGAAAAATAAATTATTAACTTCTCATGCTTTCATGTGGTGGTTTCCACAGTTAAGTAGAGGTATTCCCTACTGTGAGACTACTCTGTGCAGAACTAAGGTCCTATCAATTAGATGGCAATGTTTTTTAAAATTACACCAACCACAGAACAGAGAAAAGTTATTACGTTTCATGAGAAACTCTACTCCTTCCAAAGAAACTATTGGTTTCCATAACATTAAACAGGCATTTGCTTTGGTAGTAGCAGGTAAACCATCCATGAGTACAAGACAGCATATTAGTTAAAGTGAATTTCATGAAGTCTGAAACTTGTATATGTTTTATATGTTGTTGTTGTTATTGTCGGTAAATCCAACAGGGGCAGGGGGAGCATTTTAACACCTAAGTAGCAGTTACCTGAGTCATTCTGACAGCATAACATAGACGTGGGCAGAATGAGTTAAACTGCTTCTCATGTACCCCTTTCTCTCCTGCTTTTCAGTAGGAATTTTAACTTCCAAAGAAGCCAACCAGATGCAAGTGTTAAGAGCCTAACCTATATCCACAAACGTGGAATATTCTTTATATAGATACTGCAGAGTACAACCAGTGCAGCTTAGAATGGACCTTACAAGCGTACATGTTGGTTTGGTTATGGAGGAGGAGAGCTAGAGTAACACTACACAAGTTAAAGAACGATTATAACAATATCATGGTGCTATGATCAACATGAAGACTACACTTGCTTTTATCATAGAGCTACTGGGATCTGATGCTACAAAACCCAAAAGACATAATTTAAGATATTAGCATGGTATCCCATGAGTGAACAATTCACTACCCACGGAAAGAAAAAACAGAAGCTTGCTTAAAAAATGGTGGAAGATATAAGGGAAAAAATTATATCAAGACTTGAGAATTTGTGAAGGGTTTTTACTACATTTATAGAGCTCTTCAGGGAGAAGGGATGGTTTACACTATGAAATAGGCAGAAAACCAATGCCAGTCTGCAGGATACATTACAACTGTGGCAAAGAAATTCCTCTGTTAACCCCAATTTCTTGCTTGTCTGAAGAATACAATCAAAAAAATTCAGTACCCATAGCAAGATGGGAGGGAAAGAAGACACACTGGTTTTAGGGCTTAGGCTGAAAGCCTTTACATTTCTAGGAAGACACTTTCTTCAACCAGCACACCCAGATGATATGAAGACACAGAGGAACTCTTCTTACTCCCAAACCACGTGTATGATTTTTTATTTTTTCTTAAAAAGCTGAAGATCACATTGCTTAGGACTGTAATACTGCATAGTTCTTAAAATGACATTACATGCAGGTATATGGAGATATATATATGTGTATATATTTTTCTAGTCCAGGACAATACACTTGAATGAAAAATTGAGTCAGTGAAAAGGCCAAGATTATAATTATGTAGTTAATTTTTGATAGTAAGTTTTGCATTTTTTGTATCATAACAAATGCTATGAAAACATTTTTATTTGCTGAGAAACAAAACGAAAAGCAACAAGCATGTAACAATATAGCCTACTAATTCATTCCTAAGTCTCAGCCAAGGGGGAGAAAAATTGGCTGAAGAACCTGACAAAAGACATGAGACTGTAAATCATCCATTTAAAACCAGCTCTGAGTGACACTGTTTGTTAGATTTTCATTTTTGCCATGCAGTGCCTTCTCCTACAACACTATTTACACAATCATCACTGGGGAACTGCCTGGGAAAGTCAGCTAACGACTAGTTAAAGGGATCGCTCGTCAGAGATGGCACAATGACAGTTTGACCTACCTCCCCCATTTTTATACTTCCCCCAAACAAGTTGCTGCTTTTCTGATTTTTGTCATAACCACTATATCATTTAAGTATAATTATATACATGAGAGAAAGTAATCTTTCCACAGCATGCCTAAAGAAAGCATAAATATTAAAAAAGCAGATGATTGCAAATTACTTGAAAGAGCAAGTGATTAAGCTTAATGCTTGTAATTTAAAAGGCACAGGCAAAGCACGTTCACCTACAGACTTGCAGAGCTCTCTTGAGCAAATACAAGCCAACACAGCTCACTAGACTTTTTTAGTGTTATTTATCCTATAAAGAGCACTACAGAAGG
>VYZV01030732.1:46036-77459 GCA_013401275.1 Pandion haliaetus | reverse complement strand
CCTGCCTCCCATAGTGGCCAAATTTTGATGGCATATGTTCACGAGTACTGCATGAATACTATACGGATCAAAAAAACCCAACTTTGAACTGAGTATATGATACACATCCTTTTCAGGTTAGGCTGAAATTTGAATATGTTTAAGCAGTATCTGCACTGAATTCTGTGTTCTGTTGTTATGCAGTAAAATATATTTAAAGCCACACATACCCCTGAGAGTAAGAACAACGGTTTTCTCTTTCATTTTAGTACAGAATATAATTTCACACATCACTATGCATATTTAGAGTTGGATATGGCTTTCTGTCGGCATTTTTCTTTTTATTTGTTTCATAATTTTTTTACTTGCAATATCCAGGTGTGTTATGTGAATCTGGTTTGCATACAGAATGACAAACAGATACTGCTTGCTAACTTGCTTTGCCCTAATTATTGGTTGCAGCTGGTCATATCCCTTACTTGGTCCCAGCAGAATACTGCAGCAAAAGTGCTGGAAGTCATAGTAATTAAATACACTCCGACAAGAGCAAAAGATGCATTTGTTAAAAAAAATATTTTTTTTTCTTAAGGGAAAACAAACTCCCAAACACAAACTGCAACAAAATTCTCTGCATGTCACAGTTAGCTGATTATCTCTGTGGAGACACTGAATATAATATTCACATAGCGTGCTTTTGGAAAGAAGCTCAGAGTTGACCACAAAAGAGGAACAGGAAAATTTCAGTGCCACACAGGGGCATAGATCTGAAAATGAAATTTACTACGTCACTACAGCTTGTCAATTCTCTCCAAAATAAGAAATGATAGCTCAGACTATACCCTGATTACAGTAAGTATTCAATAAACAGAGAAGTCAGCTTAAGTAAATGTGTGTGTTAAATTGACCGTTTAGGACTCTAAAAAAGCATTTTTCTCAGCTGCTTCCTCTGAGTGAGCTCTATGAGCTCAGATAGCCTTGTTTGTAAATGTAAAGGATTTGAATGCGAATAAGTTTCTTTAATGATTAGATTGCAGGTTTAGACATATGTGAAAGTCAACAGGTTTGACTGAAAGTGCTTTGATTTAGTTTTTACATCCTCATCACTAGATTAATAATGAGCTGTTTTCTTTACTACTGATCTAACTGTAGGTGTCTACGTAGAGGAACTGAAATGTCCTAATTAGCAGGAGAAAGAAGCCAATATACTATGGCAGCAAAGCCAGAAAGTATTCCTCTGAATTACAAATTACATACCCAATTGAAATTAGCAGGGGTAATTGTGCTTGTTTGATTTTTTTTTTTTGTCCTTCCCCCTTTGAACACACTCACCTCCTGACTGGCAACTCTGAGTGAAGATGTGCTCTATTATGGACCTTTCTGACAGGCACTGGGGAGGTTCTTGACCTAGTTTGGCCAAAAGGATCTACCGCTCTACCGGAGAATGATTTACCTTTTTAGGGGGGGTGATGGTCTTTAAGACTCTTGTTGCATATGTGAAATAAAAAGTCATGCCTCCCTACTAAACCTTCAAGGGCTAGCTTTTGTATGGTAACTTCTCTCCCTCACACTTGGCATTTTCCTTTTACTGAGGACTTTAGAGTATCACTGGCATCCAATTTTAGGAAGGGTCAAAGAAAGCCGTTAAATTGCCAAACACTTTGTTACTGATATCTGTGCACCCACAGCGATGTTCAATGCTATGTACCAAAACTGAGTAGCCTTCAGGCTTAAAGAATTGATTTTTCTTTTATTAAATAATCCCTGCTTTTCCTAGTTATCATTATCTTAAACATCTGTCAGTCTGAGTATATTCATGCACACTAACATCATCATGGAAGTGTGTAGCATTATACTTCCATACGGACTGATACCAATTACGGTCTGACTGGGGGGCATTGTGAGCACGTGTAACTCCCACTGAGTTCACGAGAATTTTGTAAAGCAGGATCTGAGTCAGAACAAAGTGGTAGATTCAGATGTCAACAGGTTTCACATGAATGTCTGTGGTCTCAAACCACTCTCGACCTGTCACTGAAATATAGGAAGAACCATGCCTCTGAGATCATGTATGTTCCTTTAGAAGAGTTTGGGAAAGAGCAGAGCCCAGCTCCGATCACAAGCAAAATAAGTCAGAGAAAAAGACTAAATTAGTTTAAGCACTTATGTTGCACAGGAATATCCTGAAGACCTTGGTAATATTAGGAAAGAAACAGAGAATAATTTTTTATCATTCTCCTCTGGAATTACTGCAACTAAACAGTTATTGTGTATTTAATATATACTTTTTATTTTTATTTTCTAACCTTTGGGAAAATCCTTTTTAGTAACGTATGCTAACACACAGGGTAAAACAGATTATAGGCTGAGCTGACACTTCAGTTCTATGTATTGTTCTGGCTGCTGAACACTTCCCTAGATAAGCGCTTATCATATTCTAAATTTTCAAGCGCTTATCATTTGCTAAATTTTAAACTGTCTGGACTGATATTTCCCATCCCTCAAGCTGACTTTTTAAAGACTTGAAGTCGAAATAATTTGGCTAAGTTTGAGGAAGGCATCAAAGAAAACACTCTTAAGATAGAGTTCCCAAATCAACATCATTCACTTCAAAGGTTCAGTGTCTTAGAGTTGGGAGGTCAGAGAATCCTTCTCTCGTTTTCTTGCATATGTCCTTTGTCTGTCTTATGCGAAGGAATCCAAACTGGGGCAAATTACAAGCCACTGAAAAGCCTTCTTCATGAAGCTTCATGGTAGACACATTGGTATTTGGCCTCTACATCTTCTTAAATTTTTTTCTGTGTGGAAAACAAAACCTACTTTCTCGCATCCCAATTGTGCCTACAATGCCACAGGTGGCTGAGCAGAATTTCACTGACACTCACTCCTTCCACCAGATGACCAGAGATTTTCTGCAGTTCTTAACATGCTGCCAACCCCCTCCCTACCCCTCAATTATCCTCTTATCCTGCAGATGCTCAGAGTGGAAAATGAAAAAGCACTGGATTTAAAAGACAAGGAATTGAGGGGAAAGTCAGAAGACGGGCCACAGGATCCAGAGTGCCAGGAAAAAAACAGAGACAGAGAGAGAAGGCAAGAATCAAAGTGGAGGAGTACACACGCAGGCACAATAGATAAAGATGTAAGAAATCGGACACAGGCTTAAGCCACAAAGTTGAAGAGAATACAAAAAGAAGAGCCTACAACTACCAGAATCCCTGTTCTGGACAAAACCAACTTTCCCTACTTTCAGCAACTACCTGTGAAATTTCTTTATCCCAAACAAATCTCGACCTTGTTCCTCGGTGAAATAAAGTTTCATCAGAAATCACTGCAAGTTACAAAGTCAAACATTGTCAAGAGAGTAGACACTGAATTTTAGGTACTTGGTATAGCTTGAACGTACAGCATATTAGGGTGAATCATAATGCAGAACCTGATAACCATGCATTTTTCCCTATAGCACCTCTTTGATTCAGTGCCCAGGATAGGTAGGTGCTGCCCAGTGAATGATCACATTTGTATAAAGAATGAACTTGCTATCTATATGTATCTTTGATAAGTAGAAAATGGAAGATGTGAAATTACTGAAAAGTACCTATAGAATCAGATCCTTGCTTCCACCATCAAGTTTCTAAATGAAGAGAACAGACCCCAGGTTTTCACAGCTACCCACTAGCCTGTACATTCTGCGTTTTCAGGGTTGCGTGAGGCATTTAGGGTTTCATTTGATAAAGTACAGAATGCTCAGGACTGCAAATTAACTCAGCTGGATCCATGCTTTGAAAATTACAAAACTAAAACCAAAGAATAGTAAAAAAAAAAAATTTCACATACAAGACCTATGAATTTTTGATAATTTGAAGTGTTAGCATCCCTTTCCCTCTGTTTTCTATATGTGAAACAGGCATACAGCATTGTTGTGATAAAGCCATTATTTTTGGGTGCATTTACTACAGAATAGCATTATGGGACTGGTTAAGGTCGCAAGAACTCTTAATTCCAACAGTTCTAACCAAACGTGAAGCTCTAATAATCTTTTCATATAGTTGTTGAAATACAATCTCTGAACACATTAACATACTAAACATAATAATGTGCCATTAACTTTTGTAATCCAGGCATATTAATATCTTTATCAATGATCTGGACGAGGGGATTGAGTGCACCCTCAGTAAGTTTGCGGATGACACCAGGTTGGGAGGGAGAGCTGATCTGCTCGAGGGTAGGAAGGCTCTACAGAGGAACCTGGACAGGCTAGATCATTGGGCCAAGGCCAATTGTATGAGGTTCAACAAGGCCAAGCGCTGGGTCATGCACTTGGGTCACAACAACCCCATGCAACGCTACAGGCTTGGGGAAGAGTGGCTGGAAAGCTGCCCAGAGGAAAAGGACCTGGGGGTGCTGGTTGACAGCCGGTTGAATATGAGCTGACAGTGTGCCCAGGTGGCCAAGAAGGCCAACGNGCAACGAAGCTGGTGAGGGGCCTGGAGCACAAGTCCTATGAGGAGCGGCTGAGGGAACTGGGGTTGTTTACTCTGGAGAAAAGGCTGAGGGGAGACTTTATCGCTCTCTACAACTACCTGACAGGAGGTTGTAGTGAGGTGGGTGCTGGTCTCTTCTGTCAGGTGGCTGTTGACAGGACGAGAGGAAACGGCCTCAAGTTGCAGCAGGGGAGGTTTAGATTGGGTACTAGGACAAATTTCTGTACTGAAAGAGTTGTCAGGCATTGGAAGAGGCTGCCCAGGGAAGTGGTGGAATCACCATCCCTGGAGGTATTCAAAAAGCATGTAGGCAAAGCACTTCAGGACATGGTTTACTGGCCATGGCTGATGGTTGGGCTTGATGATCTTAAAGGTCTTTTCCAACCTAAATGATTCTATGATTGTATATTAGATATACATGCATACTCTAATAATGTTCCCTAATATGATGATTGTTATGTATTACTGGATTGTTCAGACAAGGATTTAAGCTAGTACCTAACAACAACGATAAAAACCAGTTTACCATAATAAACCAACAAAAATTCATTCCATTTGTAACAGGTTTCTAAATGCATATGGCATATTTCTACCTAATATTTTCAAAGCACTGCATGGATTGCTTCTGAGGCCTCAGAATGGAAACAAAGTGATCATTTATCTTTTGGCAAACTGTGAGTTTCATACAAACCAGCACACTTTCAGGACTGCGTAGGAGAAGAAAAAGTTGATGTAATCCGATTACATATTTAATGAGATTATGTATGTACAAATACATAGGATTTCTATTTAAACTGGGAAAAAAGAGAAAATATCCATCTTGCCACTAATATCTATCAATGAAAAATAATAGATTTCTTTTCTCTGTGCCTTTCCAAAACCCGATCAAGAATGAGATCATATATCTAGCTGCAACTTCTGCTAAAGTACAAAATGACAATACAATTAATAGCTGCCCTGGCTGATTATACAAATTGCTTCTGTGGTAGCAGCATCAAACATTGTCCGCATTCCCCAAGAGCTATCGGGAAGGACAAATAGCTCAAGACCTTCAAACTCTACCACTGGTTTAATGATAAAAGTGTCAGAGGTTCGGAGCAAAAATTTCTTACATTGCCTTTACAGAGTGTCACCTGCCTATGAACAGGAACTGGAAATTAATGAATTTTCTCACTGTCCTAATGAAGGAAGATGAAGACGGAATACATGTTCTCTTGGCTAATCTCTTAGCCAGGGGGCACTGTTTCTAATGACAAAGGTAAATGAGATAGAGCCCCAGAAAAATCGAGTTTTCTCTTTGAGCAATAATCAGTGCAACATTATGCTAAAAGAAATCCTAGGGCTGGGGAAAAAAAAGCAATTAGCACACATCTTTATGTTTCCTTGGGGTTTTAGTTAATGTAAAAATATAAAGATCAGAAGTTGAGCTTGATAGGTAGTAGCTTAATTTCCATTCAAAAGCATTACAAACAAATGGGCATCTAAACTATCTAAATTCAAGACTTGAAATAGACCCCAAAATAAAAATTTAACTTCCTCAAAATGCTATTATCCCAACTCTTTTTTTATGAATACCATGGCCAAAACATTTCATTTTTCATAGGGAATCTTGACCACTCATTTCAGCTCTAGATTTATTTTTCCTCAAAGTTTCATTTAGTTTGCTTCTTAGATGAAGTTTTACTTCAACCCTATATAGAAATAAGGGTTAGTCATTCATCTGAGATTGCACAAAGACTAAGTAATGAGTTCTTTTTTTTTTAAAATATGTTAGTTCTGTTACAAAAGTAGATAATGGCCTCTTTAAAGGACATGGTTGGAAGTCCAAAACTGTTTTGAACCCCCAAAATCTCACCTTTGTAAAGTTACACTTTACCATTTTTATTGCAGACAGGCAAGAGAAACAAAAAAAAGACAAGAATAAACAACTAACAAAGCAACATAAAAAGCAGACCAGCCCTAACATTTTATGCTATATGAATGACTGTTTGATCCATGTTTTCCCTCTGAATCCTATTGGAAAACAGTAGTGTCCAATGAAAATAAACTTCTGGGTTTTTTCATCTTACAGGCATATCAAAGTGCAAATTACAGTCAGAGAAATCCAATCCCTTTAAAAAGGAATTTTTAAATACTATTTTTAAAATAAATTTACAAATTCAACTAGAGCATCAAGTACACTCTACTTCAGGTGCTGGGAAAGAAAACCGTGATCATGCATAGTAGATTAATATTCAAACCAGTACCGCAACAACAAAATGACACATCATAGTTATAAATTTAGTTATCATCTAGTTATAAAATTAATGCTACAACCTCAGGCCACTGTGAGATCAGAGTGCTTTCAAGTTTGAACTGAGGCAGTAATCCACATTTCTAAAATCACTTGCCTTGAAGTGCAAACCTTGCATGATCCAGCAGCCTCTTTCAAGGCTGTGGATAGAAATCTGCTTTAGATGATCACAGCTCATCAAAGTTTGTGCTTCCTGTAACAGAAAGAATTTTCTGAGTGGAAGAGACAGGTGAAAACTTTGAAATCTTCGAAATCTTCCCTACACAATTCCCCAAGGATTGGCAACTAAGGAGCTTCCTTAGCTATGGAAGAGCAACCACTTCTACAGCACTGCTAGAGAGAGCTGCTCAGTGCAGCCCAAGTCTTGGAACATATCTGGTTTGTAGATGAAGATATTTTCTACCTCTCACTAGAGCTCCAGGAAAGATTTTCATTCATGCTTTGTTAACTGAAAAAATTGTCGCATATTAATTAAAATACATAGGGACTCTTTCAATGGACTTAATATTTGTCAGTACCCAGAGAAATCTAAAAAAAAATCTGTAATAAAAAAAAAAAATTCTATGTGACCACCCATATAACCACAACCATGGTATTTATGTTAAGCACTATACATGCAAGTCAGTAGCTTTTACTTATGAAGATTGCTTGCATAATTCCCCTCCTAAATAACCACTTAACTGTCTCATAGAGCCACTACTAAAAAACTGTTGGTACTTCCACTGACTATGGATATAACATTATTACCTTTCAAACTATCTTTGAGATAGGGTATCACTTAGAATTCAATATAGTATAATTATGTTCTGAAATCCTAAACCAGATAAACACAGGATTACTAAAGATGGGCAAAGACAGATGGCCATGAAAAGTACCAGTTGTGCCACAAAATTTTATTACCTATTCTATATTTTAATCTCCCAGGAATATGCCCAATTTCTGAAATCAACATAGTACTTTAAACACAGCAGACCTGACATTAGGTAAAGAAGGATGCATAAAAATATCTTTAGCTTGCACTTTTACTACTATTGTCTTAAACATGCTACCTTTCCTTCAGTTTGAAATACTGCATTGTTCAAAGCGGTTCTGGTTCAATTTTTAGTTCTAAATCACAACATTGTGCATTTATAGTGTAGAGGGTCAGCTATTTAAAACCTAAAGCAGTTATTTTATATCAGCTTTATTTCTAAAATCGTATTTAGCTTGAGTTGATACAGAAAAAAGTAATTGTTAAAAACAGTGGATAGTCCCAAACCAAAATATATTTTAAATTTGGTTCCTCTCAGTGGAAGGACATCAGATGTTCTGCAAATAGTCGAAGTAAATCTTTTATACAGAGGAATATCTGTACCAGCCAACAGTTCTGATTTTTCACCAGTGGGAATGAATACAAAAAATTTCTTCTTCGCATCAGCTCCCAGGACCACACCCAGAAACACACTGATACGCCTCTAGTTCCTTTGCTGAATGGGGATGGCTGCTAGTCGTAGCTTTGAAATCTTGATCCAGCGACTATAGGCATTGCTCTGGCTGGGCTGAATTATCATGCACTTACACTGTAAATTACTGCTGATATTCAAAGAGATCATTAGGCCAGAATCTACAGGCTTCCAAGGAAACTTTCAGCTTAATGCATCTGAATGCGAGTGCTATTAGCACAACGGAGTCTATGTTAACCCTGAAATCAGAAGAGCAGTAACAAGTTGTAGGTATGACCAAACTACCATTTACTTACCTGGCACGTACATGCATAGCAATGAAAGAATGACCACACTGACTTTAGCTTTCATTAATTATCTATCTAGGGTGCAGGCTATGCATTGGGTCATACATACAGTGCTGCTCCATCTCTGATAGCAGGAGACACACAGTGGCTCAAATCAGATACACAACTTTGGCACAGTGTACAGTCACCACTGAGAATTATTAATATTTCCCTGGCTGAAAAGGAGTCACAGAGTATTAAAAATAATGGACCCAAATAGTAATTTGTGAGCAGAAACTTTGGGCTTCCACTAGCATCCGTCTTGGTAAATAACAGGCAGTACAAGGAATTTTTTTATAATCTACATGAAAGCAGCTTTTGACTGTCCTGTGAAATACCCTTTGAAAAGCTCTTCAGAATAAAACCAATGCATGAGGTTTTAAGCAAAAGACAGACACAGATATTAAAGAGAAAAAAAGTCACAGACTATGCGATCTTAGTTATTTTAGAATTTTTATTTTGCACCTTTTTAAAAAAAAAAAAAACACTGGAATTAAAAAAAAAAATCTGCTAATTTACAATGTGACAATAAAACTTTCAGGGAGCAAAAAATCTACGTCCTGCTAAATCACTGCAGATCATCTGTCTGCAGCCCCTAGAAAGGGTAAAGCCAAACACTTTCTCTTATAACTTAGCAATTGTCGGAGAAAGGCATGAGTTTCAAAGAAAGCATGTCCACTTAAATGTTGCTTTTATTATTTTGAACAGGAGAATATTAAATTTGCCTGCATTTATCACTTTTCGTGAAACCTCAAATACCCCTCAAATGTTACCACAAAGGAGTAAAAATAGAAAGTCCTACAAATTCAATTTTCTGAAGGTTTTCAAAAGTTCTACCTAAAGTTCCACTTTTACTTGACCACAATTCATATAATGCAAAGTGTTACAGAATTTGTATTTCAGGTTAAATAGCTTCCTCTATTAATATCAGTTATTTTCAGCTTTGTAAGTGTCACTTGCTGAGGTTAAAATTCAGTTAAAACCTAAGTAAGCTTTCTAATGGCCTACTTACTGAGCTGATAAAGTTCATTCTCCTAACGACAACACTTAAGTATGAGTGTCACTGACAGGAAAACAATTAATTGGTTTTCCCTCTAGTTTGTTCCTCCTCTCCTGGCTCTCTGCTTCTGTCCTCTCCTCTCATTTCTGTGGAACTAGTCAAAAGAGATGTGCTTTGCTGAATGACTTGAGCTCTGAATACCTTCTGAGATTTATCACAAGAGCTGATACTTGAACTTAAAACTTTAATGCCATGCTTAGAGTCTTATAATTCAGAAATAATTTCATTGGGGGTAATTCACTAAGATCAATCAGATCTAAAAAAAGATAGGGTGGGGAAAGAGAAAATGAAACCAGCAAGTAATGTACCAATGAGGCACTCTTTAACAGAACACCTTTCATTAATTCAAATTTCTAATTAACCACTGAACACTTGCAAATCATGGACAATGAACATCCACAAATCAACTAAAAAGAAAAAAGCCACTGAGCTTGCCACGGAGATCACCTATTAGGCTGTGTAATGTGACCTAATATACTATCTGCAGATGTTTCTGTGTATGTAGGAACCGAAACTTGAATGTCAAGCATCACCAGAGCTTTGGATTTTCATTTATCATTTTTCACATCTGCATTAATTTTCATCTCTGAATTATCCCTCTGTGTTTAGTCTAAGTTATGCTTAGCAGTATCCCTGCTGGTTTTGCCAGAGGCAGGCTTTGTTCTGGCTCACCTGGCAGAGCTGTACTGATGCCTGCGCCTCAGGACAACTGCAGGGCTCAGCCTCCACTGTGGTAATATGAAAATCGTACACTCTGTGGAGTTTATGAAGAATACTGTAACCCAAACTATTACACGGTCAATCATTCTCCAGTAATCATCAAAAAAGTGCTTAGCATATCACTTTTCTATTATTACTTTACTTTGTTTTAACAACTGTACCTTAAGAGTTTACCCTGGTTTTCCCCTCTTGCGCTGCCTAAAAACAGAACTGCTAATATCTAGTCTTGACTTATTTGAAAACCAAAACATGAAAGGAAAAATACTCAGAAACATGAAGTCAGCTAAGGAGAGAGTAAAGGCACATTGCCCAAGCATGAGAACTCATCCAAAGCCACTACAAAAGCAACACATCTCGTTGCACACAACAAACACACAGAGCACAGGCTCCTCTTGCTATACCTACCTGGGAAGAAGAGAGTGGAGAATAATATTCCATCTCACCTCTTAGAGAATCCCCTGCACGGATGCTTTCCCCCCCCCCTCTTTTCTGGACAGACTTTAGCAGAAGACACAGCACCTGGACTTAGGAACTAAAACTGGGAACATCTATGCAGTTTCACAGTCTGCCCATTGATTTCTGACCCCACAAAGCAGAAAGAGAAGCACAGAGTCATCCTTTATACCTGATAAGTTCCAGCTGAGAAGGCTTTTTTGCATGCTTGCTTAACAGCATAAGGATGCTTGCAAATAGTGATTTTTTCATATAATAACTAATGTTTTATTTAGAGAACTGAAAATTATATACTCTTAGGAACTACAAACTCTGCATGATAAGAAGTAAACAGTTGTGTTTTTCACAAGGGAAGAGAAAGTTGATGTGTCCTATAATGAATAAAGCACCCAGCTGTTAAGACTGGGATGATTTAATCCTGTCTTGATTGAGAGAATGAGTGGTAGACTGATTTGCAACGAGGTTAACTTCACAAACCTGTGTGATCCCCTCTCTCTGTAACCTTTCTGGAAGCTCCTTCCCCACACCCACCCACCCGAGGGGCTTCGCTGCCAGTGTAACAAGGACCCTGGGTCTGATACAGCCCAGCTGTATTGCCTGGACTCAGGTGGCTAAAACAGACCTGTGAGAAAATCTGTAGAGACACGGAAAGGGTGAAGTTACAGCCAGAGGGCAGTCTTGTTGAGATGGGATTGCTGTCAGTTTTGTGATTCAAGAGGGAAAATGCCAGCATGGAAAGAAGTGCTGGGCCTGGCTGGGATGGGGGTAGCCCTTGGTCACAGTAGCGCACACAGTGCTGTGCCTTGAATTTGTGGCTAAAACAGCCTTGATAACACACCAGTGTTTGGGCTGTTGCGGAAAAGTGTCAAGGCTTTCTCTCTCCTCCTAGCAAGTAGGCTGGAGGTGCACAAGAAGTTGTGAGGGGACACAGCCAGGACAGCTGACCCCAACTGACCAAAGGGCTATCCCTGACCATATGACATTGTGCTCATCAATAAAAGTTCAGGGAAGGAAGGTGTAAAGCGGGATGTTTGTGGTTATGGTGTTTGTCTTCCCAAGCAAGTCTTACGCGTGCTGAGGTCCTGCCTCCCAGGAACTGATTTGACACCTGCCTGCCAAGGGGAAGTAGTGAATGAATTCTTCTTCTTCTTTTTGCTTTCCTTGCATGCATGGCTTTTGCTTTCCCTATTAAACTGTCATTATCTTGATCCCTGAATCTTCCCACCTTCCCTCTATTTGCACCTTCAAGTGAGAAGAGAGTGGGTGTTGATGGGGTCAGCCTGCCACCAAAGGTATAAATCCTGAAGAGAAAAAAAACAACCTTATTTGTCTCTGCCAATAGAGCTGACAAGATATGGCAACTCAGCAACCTGAGGATGCAATCCAGAGAGCTGTGGAAGCTGAACCTTCCCTGCCTGACTGATGCCTTCCTGGTCAGCAAAGACTCTTTGTGTGCCTTATTAGCAATGATGAACAAAAGACCTCAGTAAATCCTTGCCACCTTATTTGTGTGTCAGCCAATAAATAATTGCTGTGTATATCCTGGTTGCAGAAGACTCTCTGCATCAGGCCAAAGATGCCTGAATAAAACTGACACATGCTGATATCACAATCGGATATTTTGACAAGCTGCATGCAAAAAATTCACACTTACGTGTACAGATGCTGTGTAAAAAAGTTTGATCTGTTCTCTGCAGGCAGCAGCTACTGGGGACTCAAGCCTCTCGGAAAACTGTATCCTACAAGGTGAAGTTATGCTCTGTCAAATGAAGCAGTTTATAAACAACAACGACATGGTGTGCTGCAGTCTGCTATGAATAGACTAATGTACAAACTACACAAGACTGTACCTAGCAAAAGTCTGCTGTCAATATTCCACAACTCACTCCAGCTAAACAGACTGCTTCACTTACTATCACACCAACACTTTTCACCAAGGGGTATGAGGTAATTTTTCCATCATGTCAATGTTTGTGTTATGCCAGCTAAGAATCTCTTAATGAGATAAAAAAAAGCCGAAATAGCTTCGTCTGGATAGGCAACAGCTGAGGGCTCAGCACTTCCTTGGGAAATAAGGGCATGGTTCCAGATCTGTTGCCTTGAGACAGAACCCAGCTTTTCTGCCACCCACATTGCACAGGAGTCCCCTGGGATACAGCTACAGGATACTCCAAGGTGAGTCCTAGTTTCTCCTGAGAGCTCATTGAATATGTAAATGAATATTCATTAGAACAGATAACTGAATCTTGATCTCCCACTTTGTAGGTGACTACCATAAAAAGCAGGAGACAATCATGTCTCTCTCCACTGCTCTAGCTGTTCCTGTACATATAAATAATTAGAAAGTAATTTAAAAAAGCTTCATCAGAATATGCCTACCAGTTCCAGGTCATTAGCCTTCCCCCCACCCAAGACTGGAGTTTATAACTATGCCTGTCTCTCTGGTTTACTCACTCATAACAGTTCCATTTAATCTCCTGAGCCCACAGAAAGTTTTGGGGATGAAGGGAGTGGCGAAAAAGAGGTTTGACAAAGGCAGCTGAGATTTTAAAAACTTTCTACAGATTTGGACAGTCAAATCCCTGTTAATTTCTATAGCATCTTATGGAAAATATTAATGCAAACTCTTTGGAAAAGCATCATCTAATTCTCTAGATATGCAGTTTGCACCATTTAATGAAGCTCATAAGAGAAACAGTGCTGAGATGAACAAGAAAATGAACTAGAATTTACCTCCTGATTTATCCATATGTTTTCTGTGCAAGCTACTTGCATTTAAGCCTGAACATAAGTTTACATTTTCCCTTCTATAGATTGCAAAATTAAGTACAGGATATATTAAGTCTTTTTCTGTAGACTATACAGTACGCCTGTAAAAAGACAAAACCAGTATCTCATATGGAGGATGAAAATGACAGCACTCAGCAGTATAACATGGCACTCAGCTTTATGGTGATGAAACAGGTAAGTTATACCACAATATAAATGATGCGATTTTAACAAATTACATTTGAAGGTACAATAATGGGCTAACACCACCATTTCTCTCAGATACTTAAGACATTATTGGTAATACTTATTGCTAAAAGACATTGGTAATATACAGACATATCTTCATACTTACAAGTTATAGTGCAAGTGACATGGAAAGCACCACTTAACGTTATTAAAATTGATATGCTAATGATTCAATGTACTGTTCTCCACTTTTAAAATAAATTAAATTACATTTTAATCTTTTCTTCTTAATTTACATTTGTACTTAGCATGCTGTGTTCAACATTTGATATGCTGTCTAGCAAATGGTTCTCTAGCAGTATTTAGCGGTTAGCTAACAGTATACTACTGGCTTTTATTTTCCAGGCATACCTCAACTGTTGTCATTCCCTCCAATAACCAAATAGAACTTCTTTTTGCATTGATACAGCCAGCAGTCACCTTAAAACCATCTGGTAATAGATGCTTTGTAATATACCCATGACTACCCCGTGGGAAACAGCTGCAGTTTGAACTAGAGTAAATCAGTGCACTGTAACAGGCAATTATTGCAACAAAGCTCTGAGTTTAAAATGTACAATTCTACACTGTGAGAATCAGCCCAAGTGTTAGGCCAGAGTTGCATGCTGTTCAGCTCAAGATCTCTCTAGCAGGCTTGCACCTGGGGAACATCTAGATGGCAAGCTACACACAAACTTACTGTATGAGTCAGTCAGTGTCCTAGAAGGAAATCCACAGACAGACCTTGCTTACAGCAGACCATGAGGAATCAAGGCTTCTCATGGAAAGACTTGGGCTAATCCATCTTTTGGATGTCACTATGATGCCATTCTCCGTGGATGCATGTTATGAGCCACACTGTCAGCTGCCACAATTACAAATCACATCTGGTTTAGGTAATCAGTAAGGCACATCTGACTAATGGCCATTTGTTGATGAGGTTCAAACTTGACAGGACTTCTTAAGATCCTGCCAGCTGGGCAACAGAGTAATTTGCTATTCTGACTCCTTTCAGCAAATCTACCCAGTCACCATACAATTTCTTAATGTTACATATCAGCATAATCATTACTAATTTCCCATAATGGACTTCCATATCTTTTTCAGAGTTGGTGTTCCATTAATGTCTTTTCCCAATCAAATTTAAAAATCAATCCATGAAATAATTACCAGTCATGAGGATGTTATGGATAATATCAAAGGAAATTTTAATAAAAATGGAAACACTGACTGGTATCTTTTGCAAGCCAGTTTTATGCTGAAAAATCATATCCATACTATAAAAAGACTGTTATGTGCTATAAAAAAAAAAAAGTGCTACTCTTGCATGTGTTTTGTTCCTATGTTCACTAAAAGTCACCGCTATGACAGTGCGTAATTTCCCTTGTACCTAAAATAGGAGTGAAGAGTTCCTTTGCTGTGTCTGAAAGTTGGACAGAATTAAAATGTCAGAAAAGCCTAGGCATGTAGCTTTGGCTTACATGTCCTTTTTCTTCTTATCCTTTGTCCTGACGTATTTACAGCCTTTCTTGCAATAGATTTTGAGTTACCCGTACAGCTACACTTACCTAGTTACCAAGATACATACCACAGATACTTGTACCCTGTACCAATGGCACAAAAGGGATGGTTAGGCCAGGGAGAAGCAGCATCTACAGTAGCCTGCTGGGTCTACACTGGGTTTTTAACTAATGTGGCCTGCGTTACTGAAACACTTTGAACAAGACTATAACTTGTAAGTATCTATCTTCTGTAAGTAACTATCTTCCAGCAAAAGAATGACAGTCCATATTTTAATAACATTTCAGCTGTAAAAAAGGAATACAGAAAATGCCAAAAGCCCTATTTAAGAAAAGCTCTGAATACATTTGAATCTATCTCTTTTTGACTGCATCAACATCATCACACATTACTTCTCCTGTACATGGATTCTGTGGCCATATCAGAAACTAGGCCTTACCTAAATACTGAAGTTATTTCATCAGAAACATCCCCATCTCACCTCAAGCCACTTGGGTAAACTTAGCAGAAAAAAAAAATCAAGACAAGAAGTACGTGCATAGCTTAAGGGTAGCACTCCCATTACAGTCAGGAATGCTATAATGTCAGTTCCTGCATTCTCCCTGCTCCAAATCTATCAATCAGAGATGTCTAGTCCATCACATAAACCAGGACAGAATTCAACCAGTCTGTGTTTAAGAAACACAGACTATGATATTACCCAGATCTTCCAGTATCATATTTTAAAGCAAATGTACTATAAAGGAAAAAAATAGTTGAAAACTTGAAGACAATGGGTTTTTTAAAACTTCTATTACAACACGTAGAAAGAAAAGATAAAGGGAATGTAGAATTTTTCACAGTGTATTTGAAGATGAACTAAAACACCTTTAAACAATATAAGCTCAGGAAGCACCAATTTTTAAAAAATATTATTGATGTGACTTCTTGGGGCAGTGAGATTCTAC
The DNA here is from genome assembly GCA_013401275.1 of Pandion haliaetus. Taxonomy (NCBI): domain Eukaryota; kingdom Metazoa; phylum Chordata; class Aves; order Accipitriformes; family Pandionidae; genus Pandion; species Pandion haliaetus. The sequence continues at coordinate 61,240 of VYZV01030732.1, read as the reverse complement.
TAAGAAATGTTGACGTTGCACTGCATATTAAGATACAATGTCTGGGTACTACATATGATAGTGCACAACTCATTTGAAAACCAGGGTACTTTGCTAGTAAATCAAGAAACCTTAGTGTCCAATAATTAAATAATACAGACTGTTCCACTTCTGTGCAATTTCACAGACTGCAGTGCAATTTATCATTACTCTATCACACTCAGCCTGGAGAAAAAAATACCCCATCGCATCAAAGTAGATTCCTGAGAATAAAGGAGACATCCAAAGAACGGAAGAAAAAATCATTAACACATCATTTTCACAAATAGATATTGTTAGGTAACGAGGCCCAGAAATACTAAATCACATGACCAATGTCACACAGGAAGCCTATGGCAAATCTGAGACATTCACACAGGTAGGCCAAACCCCAGTTTGGTACCTACCATGTAAAGCTTTCCTAGCTCTAAGTTTATACCTGTGCAGATCTTGAAAGAAGTAGTTTAACAGTAAGAAGAAATGCAAAAAATATGAATTAAGTTGTTCAGCCTGGACAGTATTTTAGATATGGCTTACCCTGCTTTGCTTGAATACTTAATTTCTTTTGTTTTAAAACACCTGTTTCAAGAAGACACTGTAACTAATCACAATTGGAACCTGTTCAGGAAAGGGTTTTATTAAATAACTCTAAGTGTGAAAAACAAACAAACAAAAAAATCATACGTTACGCAGTCTGTCTGGACTGATACTGCTAGCTCCCTGTTTAAACAGGCAGGCAGAAAGAACTGCTCGTACTTGTTATTCAGTGGGAAAAAGAGAAGAACGCTAGCTTGTGCCAAATATTTTTAACTGTTATGAATTTACATCAGCTTAGAATTATATGGTTTTGAACACTGAATTTTAAAGTAGGTTAGATTTTTCTTCTGTTCCCTAAAATGCTTTTTCCCCTTAAAAAAAAAAAAAAATGTTGCAGTGTGAAAAAGAAAATACAACACACTGACTTTTATAATCCAGTATGCGTGACACTTACATCTTCATGATGAAAGCCGCAAACTGCTGTTTGCTTATGCTTAATTTTTTCATTAATAGGCAATGACTTATAGGTCTTGTCTGTGAGCAACACCAGTTCTGATAATTCCAAGACAGAAACATTACCTAGATGAAATGACAGATACTGAGTGTTCCTTGTTTCTCCTCCCATTTTATCTTGAAAATGAAATCCTTTCTATCTTGCTCCACCACAACAAAAATATAAAAAAGTTTGTTGCTTACTCTACAATTCCTTGTGCAATCGATATAACAGATTCAGTATGTCAGTCCCATGAAGAGATCCAGCCATTTTGAAAACAGTGTTATTTAAAAAAAATAATAATATATATGTACAAAACAAGCCTGACTTTTAGCTGGCATCTTTGCTGTAAACATTAAAAAGGCAAACACCAGTATGGATAATGGATGAACTGAAAAAAGCACATACTGGGTGCCCAAAACACTTACAGAGCCAAAGGCGAAATTGGGAACTCAAATCAAAGAAATAATTACGATATGCACTCAAAACTGCCAATTGGACAATGAATGCAACATGTGACTGGGTTACAACAAGTATTGATTCCAGAAAAACATATTACCACAGCAGTGGTTTTGGGGTTTTTTTTGACTACTATATGAAGTCTTTCTGTGTGGAAAAAAATAATTTTCTATGTAAGTATGGAGAATACAATTCTGAAAGAAAACACTATTGTAGAGCTGAGATTTTCTGTATTCTTTTAGTATTTTAGTTTCACATATTACAAATGCAGTTCTTAAAGAAAAAAAAAAATGCAGTCATACATAACAGAAGCCTTCTATGTTTTTAATAGTGTGAATAATCCCAAGCTGCAGCTCACTTTCTTGGGAAAAAGGGTATGGCAGGCAGCAATCCTTTCTGCACATTGCTTACATTACAGAACGTAACTGCATTATACCAGCTGTTTTGCTCAGGAATGAAGCAATATTGGCAGAAGGGTCAGACCAATATATTGAGATTATATTTATTCTCCTATCTGTCATTCCTCTCTCTACCCTTATGCAGCCAAACCGTAGAAAAACTGGTGAATCACAGCAAACGTATCTGTGAGGTGGATGTTGTCACCAGACGACAACTCAAAGCCAAGGCAGGTGCCAAAGTAGCATTGCTCACCCTGGAAGGTGCCTTCGGCTGTGCCCATCTCCCTCCCATACCCACACCTACCCAGTCTAAAGGAGCTTCCATCTGTTTCGTTTTCAGATGATCTAGTTTCTGAGATCGTAAGTTAGAGCAAATGAGGCTGGCACTTAGGTTAAATAAAAGTATAGAATTTTTTTTTTTCTTAAATTGCTTATTTGGGTTTTAATTACTATGGTGGGGGGATTACACAATTTGTTGATCTGTTACATTTCTATTTGTAATATTTTAATGTAATTATTTAATGGCCTGAGGCCAACAACAGATAAGGTTGTGTGCAAACACAGCAACACCCACAAACAAAAGTAGACAATCTGCGTTGTGATTTCGTATGCTTAAAGCCCCCAAAAAACTACGTAATCATTTCAGCAGCATTTTGATGTCAGGGGAATATATATTTTATTTCCATTTTATAAATTATGATGGCACCCTGATCCTACAGGGTGACAGAGACAGCAACCCCAGATGCTTGCTTATTTGCAATGTTAAAAGTTTATTAACTTCTGTTTCTGCAGCTCCACAGTAAACAGGCATGGTACTGTTTGCCAGATATCTTCTCCCTGCAGAAGCTTGTTGCTGTAGCAACCTGTTGGAACAGCTGGGATGCCAAAGTGACCACGCACCACCGTACGTGCACGCAACACGCAATAGTTTCAGGAGAACCAAGTTGAAACAACGGAAAAAATCCAGCTGCAGCACTGCTGAAGGGGGGTATTTCTGCAGTTATAATGCTGTTTAGGTAGTTAAATCCACCAAGAATGAGACCCTTTGTACAGGCAACAACATCAGAAGACCTTATGTAGATGGGTATCTGCAGTAAGTGCAGTCTATTCATTTCTGTTGAGTTTCCCCACTCCTTCCCCCCCACTACAAAATGTAGTCCTGAATCCATCAGAAACTACCTAAACATGGGCTTATCACCCTGACAACTCGTTTTCAAGCCAGCTGGCGCCTAGATGCTCTTTGCAGCCAGGTCTTAAAATGACCTTGACTATGTCATAGTTATGGCATACTTCCAATGCTAAGTTTGAACATTTGGGTATTTACTAGAACTATTTTCTCTTAATAATGAAGTACCAGGTTAATTTTTACATTAATAAATTAAGCACAGCAAAAGGAAAGTTAAGGGCTGATAACTAGGATAAGTATAATTCACGTAACAAATAAAAAACATATCCTTCATGTATTAGCCAGTATAGTTACAAATTAATGTTTATGCATTTCTCAAATATGGTAAACTTAGATACAGAAAGCTGTCTAAAACAGTGTCTCCTTACAACTTTTGGCAGCAGTCTTGGCTTTGGAAACTGCACAACCTCACTTCCCTGTCTCTCTCCTTCAATTTGCACGTGCAGGGGTGTTGTGGTTATCTCAGTCACTCTCACTGATCATGACATTCAAGAGATGTGCTTACATATTCATGCATTTGCACACATACATACTTCTGAAATTGTATTCTCTGTATGCATATATACATGTACCTGTGTATGTAACACACGTGCAATATTATTCGTATGTATGAGGGATGGAAACACATACATAAAAAGTACTGTGAGCATGTAGCACAATAATACGATTAAGACTATATTCAACTATAGTAGGCGTCTAAGAAACATGAAAAATACCTTAAAATAAATAGCATTAGAATATTTATAATGACTGCATATATAAGAATGGGTATATGATCAAATACATTTATTCAAAGTAGAATAACAGTTCAGATATACTTCCCTATTGAAACCGAGAGAGGAAATATATGTCCATATGCAAGCAAGCAGACATACCATCTAACATGCATGTTTTCTATGTATGTATTAATTATACATTAATTACAGAAACACAGAGTGGTTGAGGTCAGAAGATATCTCTGGAGGTCATCTTATCCAACTCCCCTGCTCAAGCAAGGCCACCTAGAGTCAGTTGCCCAGAACCATGTCCAGATGGCTTTTCAGTATCTCCAAGGATGGAGACTCCATGACCTCCCTGGGCAGCCTCTGTCAGTGCTCGGTCACCCTCACAGTGAAAAAGCGTTTCCTGATGTTCAGAGGGAACCTCCTGTATTTCAGTTTGTGCCTATTGCCTGCTGTCCTGTCTCTGGGCACCACTGAAAAGAGCCTGACTCCATCTTCTTTACACTCTCCCTTCAGGTATTTGTACATTTTGATAAGATCCCGCCTGAGCCTTCTCTTCTCTAGGCTTGAACAGTCCCAGCTCTCAGCCTTTCCTGAGAGGAGAGGTGCACCAGTCCCTTCATCATCTTGGTGGCCCTTCATTGGACTCTCTCCAATATGTCCATGTCTCTCTTGTACAACACTGGGGAGCCCAGAACTGGTCCCAGCACTCCACGTGTGGCCTCACTGGTGCTGAGCAGACGGGAAGGATCCCCTCCCTTGCCCTAGTCAGTAACTTGCCTAAGGTGGCCCAGGATACCACTAGCCTTCACTGTGGCTATGGCACATTGCTGGCTCATGGTCAACTTGGTGTACACCAGGATGCCCAGGTCCTTTTCTGCAGAGCTGCTTTCCGGACGGCACCTCTCCTGATTGCCATGATCATTCAAAGATTACTGAGGGTGGCCCTTGGTGATAACAGCCATCTCCCCCAGCACTCGTGGGTGCATCTCTTCAGGGCCCATGCGTTTATGTATGTTCTGTCTGCTTAAGTATTCTCTAACCAGATCCTCTTCTACCAGGAGTAGTAGACATAGTAAATTAGTTACACAGAGATAATTAGTGGATGTATACTTAATTAGTACCTTTGTACAGATCAGAAACTAAATCACAGGTTACAGAAGTTATCTAAATTTTAAACAAAACAAAACCAAAACCAGAAGTGGGGTTTTAACCCAAAAACTGAGTCCCAACCTACTGCTGCTATTCTGTTCTTTAAGGCACTTCCTTCCAAACAGCAGAACAGACTTTAATGTTTTCGCCTGGAATTCATCAGCAAGGGTCCTTTCTTGCTCAGAACATTTTTCTGTATTTGTTTAATCAATAGATTCATTTTATGTAACAAAACACAATCTGGACTTTTAATCGTGCTGATTTAAGTCCCCACTTTTAATTATAACCAGATAAAAAATCATAACCAGTGGAATTTAGAGGAGGTATAAAACATAGCCTAACTTTACTCATTTTCTTCCTAAAATGAAAATGTTATCCTTTGTAGCTTATCATGCATTGTACCAGCATCAACATCTGTACATCCAGTAAATATTATCCTGTGAATATTTTAATAACATTAAAATCCTGCTTAATTATAACAGCACAGAGCAGTTTTCCCCTGAACTGTATTACCAAAAAATGCTTCTCAAACACCATTGCCAAATGGCTTGTTCAAATCTCTACAGAAAGGGCACAGCTCATTGAGAAACAGTGTCAGAACTTTGCTGTCAAAATTATCCGCAGGGGACACATTTTACCATCTCATAATGTTTCTAAACCTTTTGAAACACTTCTGTGGTCTCATAAAGATTTCCCTTGATACCCTGTAAACAAAAGGTCAGATCTGCATTTACCCAGGTTCCACAGTTATGGGAGATTTATCACTGCATTATCTGAAGATATGGCATGGCCAAGCAAGCTGAAGCACTGTATTTCATTTCAAGCAGCTGAGGCCTCCAAGCTCTTATTTTGCCTTTTCTGGTGTTTTTTTGTTTCTTTGTTTGTTTGTTTTCCTCCTCCTCTTAGCAGAACTGAAAACAAGGCTCAATAGAACATTTTGGTTTGTTTTCTAGATCACCTAAACTATTCAATTAAAAAATTAGAGGTAAACCAACCTATTCATGTAAAGAAGCACCAGCAAGAAATTTTGATTCTTTTGCTAGGTTTGGCTGATGAGGAGCCTTGAAGTAAACTAGTTATCCAGAGATACATTTTTGGCACAGAAATTAGTCCTGTTTATCAAGCATCGAAGGAGCAGTAACAGTTTAAACATCATAAGTGAGCCTGGGGAAGCTTTACGTAGTAGAGTACCGTTATTCTAAATCAAATAGCAAAGAAAAAATATTTGTCCTTTTTCACTTGTTTACTTTGGGCATTTGACAGAACTTTCTGTGCAGTTTGTTTTCTCTGCAGCGTCAATTCTCTCCGCTGTCTCTACTGTCAGCCAGCACCAGGCACAAGCAAAGGACCAGAAGCTATTTTTAAATTTTACTTTCCGTGCCTCTCCCCGCTTCCCTTAATTGGCTAGGTTCAGGTCCACGTTTTTCCTTTAAGCTAGAAATTACTTGAGCTCTTAGTGCTAGGTTTTAGCAACAGATGGTACATTTCCCTCTGAGTTAATTCTGAACCAGTATCTCAGGGTTGAGATTGCTAGAGGTGTTATCATTCAGCAAAGATCCTGATTTTACAATCATTACCAATCCAAAGCCTACTTGAAAGAAAAAGTTGTTAAGCTCTATTGTGGTATTATTCCATGTCAAACAGCTGCTTCAATCCATCTGAGAGAAAGATGCTACCCGAATGCTGAGGATGCAACAGTGAAATAGGGTGTTAAATGAAGAGTTATTCAGTACTTGCTGTTGAGTAAAATATCCTCTCCCAAACAACACCTGAGTTTATGCAAGTTCTTGCCAATACCAATGAAACAGCTTTCCTCAACATGGGGTGTAGGCAAAAGTAAGAAAATAAAATTTAAATTAAAAAAAAAAAAGGAAAAAAAGAGAGGTAGAATCTCATGAAATGGGAAAAGCAGGAAAGAAAACTGGGTAAAAAAAAAAAAAGCATCAATCAGCTGTGAAGGCAAAGCTGGAGAGTCGGTTAAGACAATTTGATAAAGTTACAAGAGAACAGGAGACAGTTTTTGGCCAATAAAAATTGGGAGAGCAGTGTAAGGAACCCATGGAAGCCTGACAGGAGGAGTAAAACAGTGAAAGAAAGAGAGCTGCAATGGGAAGGGCAGAGAACACAAAATTGCCTAGTCAGGAAAATGCCACTAGACTGAACTGTGAAACGAAGATCTGATGTTAAGAAATTCAATAAACTCTAGAAAGATGCTGGGAATTTAGCAGATGGGCACAATAAATACATATTTTTAATTTAACATGTTCTTACAATAACTCCAGTATTAGCACCATGGGTCATGAATCTATTAAAAATATGGAAATAAAGGGAAAATGAAAGGAAATTAGCTTGGCTCTCAGTATTCTTGATTCCTCGCATGAAGAGCAAAATTCAATTGAAATGTTTCCTGGGGCAGAGAAAGATTAAAAGAAAATTAATGGTACTCTATGGGCACAAATAATGTTTCATAGGGTTTGTCTGTGGTTGTCATAGCTAAAGGCTAAATAAAATATTAAGTTTGAGTGAAAGTTCGAATCATACAATATGCAGCTGCTCTTACTTCTAGTTGCCTAAATAAATTCCATTGTACCAATGAGTAAAAAGCTGAAACAGTAATGAGTCCTACTGTTTTGACCTCTGACCAAAATCTTTATATTTAGGTATCAAAAGGTTAGATAATCTGTTTGGTTTCGGGGTTTTTTTCCCCCAAGAGATGCTGTGGATGCTTAATTTGCACAGATCTTTTACACAGCAGCCTCTGAATTCTCCCAAAGGCAATCTCATTTGCCCTTCAGCTACTATCTTTTGAGCATATTGACCTTTATCCTTATTTATGCCCCAAACTTTCAAACTAGCATAACGTTATGCAGAATTTATTTTGTAAGGGACCCTTAAATTTGTCTGCAAGTAGGACATTTCTCTACAATAATTTAAAATCAAAATTCAGCCACTTATTCCCATTAATTAGATCTGTGGAACAACTGGGAACTATTAAAACATGTATGGCATGATGAATAACCTTTGTGCTAAACATTATTTTCTGGTCTCCTTTACGCCTTTCAACCCCAAATTCACCACGTCATCACTACTCACTTCAGCAGGAGTTCTCCTTCTCTTCATCTCTTTCCCTCCCCTGTGTCATAAATCCTGTAATTCATCTACTAGCTGCAATTCTGCCTTTCTTCTATACGACATATAATTCAGGAGAAATTTCCAATAAAATACACAGAAGAAGAAAATAAATATAGTGTTGCTTGTAGTTAGCATGGACCTGATTGTTAGCTTGCTTTCTCTCTGGCAGGGCCTGATGTTTTTTCTAAGAGGAACAATGTCTCTGTATTAGTTGACATTTTGTGATGTAAATATATTCACATTGTTGATATAAAAGTGTATAAAAGTGAACAAGTCAACCATTGTTAAAAATACAGACTATAAAACAACATTACAGCTGCTGTACGAAACCAGGAGGGATTCAAATATGCTTGTTTTGCTCAGGCAGATAAGCTCTTGTGCCCTTTCTCACTAGACAATGTGAAAAGCAGGGAGGTTTTTTTTTGGGGGGTGGCATGTTTTTACTGATGTAACATACAGTTGCAACACCCTGAAGCCCATATAAACTCCTGGCCTTGGAGGACAGGATTAGGAACACACCATCTGTCTGACAGCTGATTCCTATGGGAGGTGAGTGGGGCACACAGGCTGGAAGAGAGCTGCAATTCATTTTTAAGAGGTTCTCCACTCAGGCAAACCAGGGCAATGGTGGCATGACAGCATGCATCTGTCCCAAAAGCTAGACACAACCTCAGAACGCCAAATTATCTGCTGATGTTTAACAGTGATGTTCCACCAGGAAGTAATTTTGCCCAGAATGAGTTCATTAGTTTTCTCCAAAGATGTTTACAAGATGAATAGGCTAATGGTTTATTAAATCAGCACGTATAGTCAATGCTTGCTTTTAAATCACTGACACAGCCTGTATTCCAGTCTGACCATTTGGCATTTAAAATGCAAAACCTTTGGGGAATAAACAAATAAATAAAAATCAGAAAACACGCAGCACAAATTACTTAAAAATGTTTTCCCCAAATTAAGTTCAGCTTTGACCTCCCTGTTTATCCCTCTACTGCATTTCATAGTTACGTACAAATTGCACGATGATATGCTTTGAACACAGAACTGCATTTGTGGAGCACCAGACACAACACCCCAGTCCCATTCCCTAGAAGTACTTAAAGGCCATCACAGTATGAAATCTTAAAATTGAAGGGTATTAAAGGGTTTTCATCGCTTTCCTGTACACCCTATCATAGCATGGCTCAATAAGGCTGTGATCCTCTTCAGAATATCTGCCTAGAAATCAGATGTTTGTTGAGGTTTTAAATTGTTACTTATTGTATCATACTGAAAATATCAAGCTGCCAGAAATGCATTATGGACTTGATGTGTGTGCTCATGCCCTGGCATTTGCTTGCTGAACCAGGACCTCTAGATGCCTTATTAGGATTTACTCTGGAAACAGCAGCAGGAAAGACAAGAAATATATACCTTAGTTCACCATTTGGGATTACACGGATTAAGGAATATTTTTGTTTAGCTCTGGTTTCCTTTAAAGACATCTGGGCCAACTCCTGTTGCCCTGCCTAGAGCTAGCAGATAATCAGGACTAGAATTTTTCACTGAATATGATACCTATCCTGTGCAGGAATTTCCTTTTCAAAAAATACATGTTTTTATTCAAGCAACCTTTCAGCTAGCAAGTTCTGACCTTTCTTCTACACTGAGGGTTTGAGTTAGGGTTAGGGTTGATGCAATCTGGCCTATTGTAGTCAACACAATACAACACACTCAACAGAAGTGAGAAGCTTTCTGGAATTGTGAGCAGTTTATATGTCCACTGAAATATATATTGTGCAGTAAACCGTAACATTAGGCCTTAAATCTCTTGTTTCAAAAGCAGCAGGGTGTGCATCAGTAGTGCCTATCATAGATAGTAACAGCCTGTTTTAAAATAACTTAAGTTTTTTGAAGTGGAGACAGGAATAGAGCAATACAGGTGCACAGACAAACAATAGCCAAGATGACTTCAGCCAGGTAGAAAACATCTCTCAAAGTTATAAAGTTAAAAACTATTATTTGTGGGGGTGGATAATACTTGTTCACTTTAAAATTATGTCTATTTATTTTAACAGTAGATAATCACAGCATTCTGGAAACATACTAGTGTCGAATATCTTGTATAATTTTTTCCTTGCATATGGAAAAGATTTAAGAATTAGCACAGCTTCATCCCCTCTCCACCACGTTAGATTTCTCATTTTGGACATTGGACTGCCAGCCAGCTTTTGCCAGGAAAACCTTTTCAGCTCCCAGTGGCAGCTCTCTCAAGGCTGACGATCTTTCCTCCCTCTATGTTGAACTTTTATGTCTAAATGCCTTAGAAAGAGTTATGAATATTTAAGCAGAGCAGAAGACCAACATGGATGGCATGCAGTGCTTAGAGACAATTTTGGCCAATAAAATTTTGGTAGTATTTTGGTACTAATTTTGGTAGTATGTGCAACAACCTTATTCACCCTACATGTCGTGCTGGCCCAATCCTAAATGGCTCCAATCCTGGAGTGAACTCCATCTCATTCAATTCAAAGAGCTTAAAACAGAAAAATCCTTACAAAGTTTAGAATATATAAGAAGTAGTTTAGATTAAACTATAAAAACTGTTTCTTAAAGCTCATACGCTTTGAATCCAATCTGGACTTAAATGTAATTATACTCACAACAAATTATTTCACCCTTTCATAGTTTGACAAAGAAGGTGAGATCTACAGAGTGTTAACAACTAGAGCAAAGCAAGGGTACAGAAAAGAGGAATGTGACATCCCAGATCAAGAAGAACATCTCGGAGAATGTTTGGATAGTATGCAAGTGCAGTCAGACTGCACAGGATGGACAAGCTCAGCTCTTTGAAATCAATCTCACCTTTTATGTAAGAAGGCCACACTTCTGAAGATGTTTAGGTACTTCGCTCCCAGTAAAATCACAGATCACAAAAGTGCTCAAAAGGCCTTCAAGAATGTATGCAGTTGCCAGCAACCTCATGGGGTAAGCATATAGGCTTTTGTTGAGGGTGTGAAATAGGAGGAACATCAGGATGGAATCCACAAAAGGCAGGCTGCTGAACAAAAAGCTTCCCCAACAAGACAGCAGAAACAGGGAGGCTTTAGCCTGAGCCCTAAGAACTCAACCAAAAGTTAAGTTGTTGGAACATGCACCCAGAATGTGAGAAAACAGTCTGATTTCCCTGTTCAGCCTCAAGAGATTCGATTCTCCCAGCAGGGTGCTCTAATTAGCAAGCTGTCCCCTGTTGCGGAGTTGGAAGCTTTGATCTCTCCCACTGAAGCTATATGACTTTTCGGAGAACAGGAACACTGCAGCTGCACTGTGCAGAGAGAAAAGAATTCTTCCCTCTGCTCTAATGGCTGCTCAATATACCTGAAACTCTTTAAAGCATAGACCAGAGCTCTTGGTTCCTCTCCCAGGCATATGTCTCAATGGCTATATTCATAGAATCGTAGAATAGTTTGGGTTGGAAGGGACCTCTAAAGGTCATCTATTCCAACCTCACTGCAATAAGCAGGGTCATCTTCAACTAGATCAGGTTGCTCAGAGCCCCGACCAGCCTGACCTTGAAAGTTTCCGGGGATGGGGCATCTACCACCTCTGTGGGCAACTTGTTCCAGTGTTTTACCACCCTCATTATAAAAAACGTCTTCCTTATAGCTAGTCTGAAATTCCACAAATCCTTCTTGATGGTCAGGCAAGTCTTTAAAATGCTATGAAATTACAACAGCTTCAGCAGAGGGACTGGCTGGGAGCATCACAGACACCCAATAGGCTGGTGGGTAGGTCACCTTCTGGGAGGTAAGTGATGGGCAGTCTCACCTCCTCAAGCAGAAAGGTGCACAGACACTTGGTTTCCTGAATCCTGGGGGGCAGCTCTATTTCCTGGAAGAGGCAGGAGAAGAACTGTGAAAAAGGGGGTTGCTATCTAATGCATGTGCTGCAAGAATGACCACTGAAGTGGCTGTTGCAAGAGAGACTGAAAAACACTGCCTAATTCGTGGAGCAATGAAGAAGAGCAAGCATGAGATAAGCACCAGGCACCTCAGAACTGCATCCCACAACATCTAATTTCAGAAATGTACCCACTCCCCCAGGAAATAATAACAGCTAAACAGGTTTTTCAGGAGAAATGTTGCACTCAGATGTCCAAAGAAGCTTTTAAACATGTTCCACCTTTTGGATCTCCTTTCTGGGCTCCTAGGTCTCACATGATATTTTTACATTAAGTGTTTGTCTGTCGACTACTGTTGGTACAGGAGTAGACAGTCTAAGCTGTTAAATACTCGGTATCTAAGGATATGAACCTCTGAATTTTTCAGTTAAGGGTTGATTAGCCATGGGTATAAGAATGGTTTGAGATCTTTTGATGGAAGATAAAAGGAGACACTTGCATTCATTACACGGATGCATAAATGGCAATGGCCCTTTGTGTTTAATGAAACAACATACATATTACACGTTTACGAAAGTGGAAAGAAGGTTCTCAGCTTGGAGCCCTTCTGACAGGAATGAAGTTACACACACACACGCATGCTTACATGATCATGGCTTTAGGGAAACTATAATAAACAGTATTAACAAGATACCTCATAAGTAATAAGCAAACATCTTGTATATGATGATGAAAACTTTTAAACATCATCCTATGTACTAATACTTTTGCTCTGCTTTTCCTTTTTTGCATTATGCCCTTTCTTTTTCTATGCCAAGATACAGTACTTCAATATTGAAACTTGTTTTGTAGTTTGACCTGTAAAGAGTCACCTTCAAACTTGAATTCCTTTAATTGTTATTCAACACTGTGGGAACCAACCTGTCTTGCAAAGGAGGCCAGGTGAATCCCCAAGGTTTAGTGTTCTGTTTCATTTCTATACTCAGTCACTAACTGTGAGGCCATTTGGCAGCAGCAGTCTTTAAGCCTTCAAATAATTAGTTCTTGCTAAGATAGGCGGAGATTGTAGGAAGAACATAATACAGAAGACTATAACCAGAAAACCCACAAAACCCAACAACCCACACTTCTGCAGTGTGCCCTACTTGGAAACAGTTGAAGAAAACTTTGTCAGCTAAGTTTGTACCTCTGTATACCCTTATGTCCCAATTAAAAAAGGCGCAAGAGAAAGAAAAACCTTTCAGAACTGGGATGTGTACAAAGGAAAAAAAAACCTAATTAATCTCAGCAATTAAAATTGGCAGTAAACAAAAAAGAACTGGGCTGGGGAGTAATTTTCTCTTTAAATATTCTGTACAGCTCCACAATAGTATTTTCACAGATCACTTTGAAGAAATTTTACATAGGGAAACATTTTAAAAACATCTTTAAAAAACTCTAACTTGTTTAAAAAAATAAAAGAGCTGTAAGATTTTCCCATAATCATAGCTATGGGGTTTTTGTTTGTTTGTTTGGGTTTTTTTGGTCAATATTCTTGGTACTCATTTATGTCCAAGAAGAAACACAGCTTTTCTGAAATCAGCAGAAATTTTCCTGATGGCACTGCTGGAGGCAAGATCTCATACCTGTGTCTTAGTCTCCTAGTTCTGAAGAAAGTGGTCTTTAATGACACCAGCCACTGAACTGAGTATATCTCAATGTTAAACACAAAACAAAAGAGAGAATTGGGGATGATGAGAACAGAAAATCCGCTAGATGACCTTTACATCTTAGAAATTACCTCTGGGATTGGGGAATGGTGGCTAGACTCTGTCAGCCACTAAGAGACTGCAGATGGGATAAAGGTTCTTAAAAAGCTACAGATCTGCCTACAAATGATACCAGAAGCTAGGGGATGTTCTTCAGAACTGACTCTTTCCTTGTTTGCCTGCTAACATTTATTTCAACTGTAAAGCTGGACCCAGCATCATGCTGAGTATAAAAGATTCTTGGAAGATACTTCTCTCCCATACAATTGACACTCAGCATGGTGACAGGTTCCTTCCACCCCTGGATGTCCCCAGTCAACTACCAATTTTTATTTTTTTAGGTAAGTATTTCAAAACTAATTCCTTTCTCTGTTGTCACCACTGTTTTTACTCCCCTTTTCATCTCCAGAAAATGTAAGTATCAGAATATCTATAAAGTTTGATTTTAGTTACTCCTTTTTTCTTTTTCTTTTCTTTTTTTTTTTGTGTGTTAATATTTGCCTTTTAAAAATATTCTTAAAATATTTGCTTGTAAAAAATCAGAGATAGTGAGATGGAATTGCTTTGATGTACCACCAAGCTGGAAACTGATAACTGGAGATTCTCACAGCAGCAAGCTGTCCTAATTTTTCTGGTTTATGTGGAAGGTAATGGGAAAGGTGAAAGGACAAATCGTCAAGAGAGACTCTTTCCTGCTGTTTCTCAAGTGTAAATCTGTGCTTTGATGCCTCAGCTTCTGAGTTGTCCCCCTGCCCCCCCAGCCCACTGGTATATCAAAATGCAGTCTCAGCCCACAGTTGAAAGTGGACTTACTGGTTCCTGCTGGTGCTGTTTACAGTTTAGATAAACTGTTTCTGTGGGCCAGAGCATGGCCCATCGTCTTTCAGCTTTCCTGCCCATGTTTGTACAACATCAAAATTCACCAAATACATAAAAACTCAGATGAATTCTATGATATACTCAACTCAGCGCACCAGAACAAAAAGTCCAAGTTTTCCAATGACCTTTTCTAGAATAGGGAGACCAACATTTATTTTCTTTTCTAAGTTAAACAGCTGTTACATATTCCACTAACTTCTTACTCCAGCTGGGCCACAAGACTTAAGGGTTTTGTCAATGCTAACAATACTCCCAAATACCTATGACTTCAGTATACTCTTCTAACATTATTAAGTTTGGGATGTAAAAACCAGCCACACCCATGAAGAAACCTCCCCAAACCCCTTTGTCTGTTGTGACCATCAAGGTACAGGAATGAACTCTGTAAATAAGCATACGATCCTGACACTACTATGATATTGATATGCTTATGTTATAATCTTTCTCTTAATACAACAAATTTCAAGTCTTTGGAGAAAAACAATGCACCTGTAAAACAAAACCCCAGCACTCCTCCTTTAATGTGATCCTTCTAGACCTAAAAATTCATTAGAATTCGATAAAATGAATTTCTTTTAAAATTAATATGTAATAAAAACC
>VYZV01030732.1:35749-46013 GCA_013401275.1 Pandion haliaetus | reverse complement strand
GGGGGCGGGGGGGGGGGGTGGGGCTGATGGCAATTTTCCCATGACAAACTCATCCTGCTTAAGTCCATTACTTATATCTCCTTATGCTCCCAACTATTTGCTGCTCCACATAGAGTCAGATACTGTACAGAATTATAGATTTTTTTAAAATACAGAAAAAGTATTTTACATATTTAAAATTAGAATTTTAATTTATGTTTAGGTAACTTTAGGTAACGAAAATATTCCACTGTGATTTTTGGACCTGGGAAGAAGTTAAAGGGTCACTATTTCTTATAACGTAAGAAGTCAGAGAATAGCTTCAAACTGCTGATTTGGGGATGTTCAACTTGGGACACCATTTTACTTTCAGTATTTTGTAAAATTAGCTAGAAGTAAAGGATTTTAAACAGTATCCAGGAAATCACCATCAACCCTACAGAAGTCTCCCATTCTGTTTATCTATCCACACAGCTACAAGGTGTCAGTTTAGAATTTAGTTACATTTGAATGTCTGTGGTTCAAGAATGCACCTGGCCATAGGAAGGGAAACAAAAAAAAAAGATCTGGAAATTGTTCTTTTTAAAACAGGTGAATACGTTTTTGCTTTAATAACTACAACAAACTCAGAAGAGTAGTCAGAAATACTAAGATCACATTACATACTTTCCACAGTGTGCATCTCAGTTCAATGTGTGCAGCATGCTCGCTCACACACCCCCCTATATACCTGTGCGTATATGAAACCATTCAGTATTTTGTGTAGCTTTGGTCAACTTTAAACACAGGTTTTAAAAGTGAGACTCAATTTAACAACAAAATAGTTACATACAGCTGAAGTGATTATCATCTACAAAATAATTAGCTTTCTAACTTAATTTTAGGAGAGTCTGTCCTGGAGTACTTTTAATATAGGCTAAGTACAGTGGAGGACACTTTGTCTGTTTGAAACAGTTGGTCAAAGTCTTTCTCATAAAATGCCTGAATTATTATAATTATATAACTTAACCCCTCCCATAAATTCCACATCAGCTAATAGGCAACTATGCTATGAAATGTCCTTTGGGTGATGTAATAAAAATTAATGCAAGTTATTAAATTACTAACTAATTATAAATATTTACTGTGTTTAACTACCATACTGTCTGATAGCAGAGTGGTGATTTCCATGAATACACTAACATATTTTATTAATCACATGATAATTATTGTAATAGATTTAAATAAAAATGGTATTATGGGATCATAATTCTAATCACCACCCTTTATTAAAATTCTTGTTAGAGTCAGACAATTATCAACAATCAAGAGGAAATACTCTGCCCGTTGCTCATTGTGGAAACATAGTATGAGTCCACAAAAATCAGAACACAGGGACGACAGAGGAGCATCGCCTGCCTCTCTTCAGAGGTTTCTGAGGAGGAGACAGCCACAGGTGGTGACAGCGGCTGTGAACGAGCCCGCTCCTGCTCCTCAGCCCTGGCAAAGCCAGCAAGCTCATCAGAGCAGGGACGAGTCTCCTCATAATTGCACATTGCCATCACTGACCTGCCAGGCCTGCAAGACTATGACCCCCAGCACAACTCTCTACAACAGCTTTATTTGCTTCATGCCCATTTATAGCATCACTGTTACAAAGCACAACAAAAAAAGGTCACAGAACTGCCTAGTTAAGTAACTCTTCAGGTGCATGTCAGCAACAAAAAGTAATGACCAAAAATTAGGACTTTAAGCAACTCTTACACTGATGGAAAACTGCTCATCTCTATGTCTTACGCATTGCTTTCAGGTGAATGAAACAACAGATCTGGCCGCAGAGTTGTGATTTTATCTTGCTTTAGAGATGGCAGGCTCCAACAGAAAAAGTATAGTGCTTTTACACAAGATGGGGGCTACACAGGTTACTGCTACAGCTCCATGCAAAGCCTTCATACAAACACATGCAAACAATCATATTTAAGCAGCCATTCCCACGGTCTTACAATGAAGCTGTTTGCAAAGACAAATATTTCTCTGCTAAAGAATCTGATGGGCCAGGGTCAAACTCTGTCAGCTTGATGGCACTTGCTTAGTTGAAAGTACTGGGAGAGTTTGCTTCGGGTAGATTCTGCATCATACAGGAGAGAGCAAAGCAAAAAAAAAAGAGTTATTCGAAGCGACAGCATGAGCAGAGCCTGGCAGGTGTGTACCATGTTCTTACAGACATCACAAATAAATACACGCGGGCACAATTTACACATACAATTTGTTATCAGCGCGTTATGTCTCCCATGCATTCCAGCCTAAGAACCTACCAATTAACTGAAGATTCCAAGATTTCTGCATCATAAACTCTTATAATACCAAATTATATAAAAAAACCTTTAAAACCCCACAGTAGCCTGATACCTCATGGTGTAACAGCTATGGGCTGGTAGGTCTTCACCAAAGTTAATGAAGTCATAACAGCATGGAACTGGTGTAAACTAAAGAAGAATGATGCTCCCTTTTAAAATACAGTAATCCAAGAACCTGAAGAGCTCAGGTGAATCATTTTAGAAGCTGGAACCACACAGAATATTCATTGTATGTGCTGGCCTACAAGAGGAGGGTGGGGGGAGGCTGCAGCAGCCAGCATTAGCATTTTAGAAGTCCTCCAGTAGAAACAAACAGTCTAGTTTGCATGCTAAAATCAAAGTCCAGGATAGCAAACAACCCACAATTTATGCAGCTGAAAGTCAAAAAGCAAAAAGCCTTGAGGAAATTTTATAATCACAACCTTATCAACTAACAGACACAATTTTATGAGAAATATCTGTGTAGGTGTGCATGGTTTCCAGAAGAGGAAATAATGCACACCATTAAAAAGATTCTAGAAGAACTATACTATGCAGTTTGCATAAAGCAGGTAATTTTAAAACAAGACACTAATATAGCAAGCTTAGTTTCAAATAAAGTAATCCAATTTTTCCTCTCCTACATCCATGAAAAATAAAATACAATAGAGCTAGGAATATGCATACAAGACTGATATTGTACTATAATGATACATTCAATAATTGGTTATATTTTAGTACTCAGTTTGTGGTAAGCATTTAAGAAATAAATACCAATATATGACACTACTTCTCTATGCAAGAAGCTTATTAAGACAGAAAAAACTCTTCCTGTACATTTGCAGCAAAATTAGGGAACAAAAGAAATGTGAAATTATTTACTTGTTCTAGGAAGCACACAAAGGTTGACTCAGGAGAAAAAAAAAATCCACATCTTACATACTTAAAATATGGTATTAGACCATCTATTTCCTGAACATACTGTATTTTTATCTAAAGTACTTTCTAAGCTTCTTATTTTTAAATTAACTGAACCTCTTCACTTTCGGGAACTTAGCTGAATTTCTCTGTTGTTAGTGAGCAGATGCAACATACTTTTACTAAAAACAAACATTTTCAACCTATGTTGTACTTCCTCTGTACTGAAGCAAATTATCTAACCCTTAGCAACACAGCAGCTGGGATTTACTTTTGTAAACAGAAATTTTATGCTGGCAGCATCAGTTCTGCTTCATTTGTGATAGACCCACAGATTTTATGGTTTTTTCCATGAAAAAAAAATGGAAAAGGAACACCTGGTAGCTGTCATGTCAAAACAATGTATTGCAGCCCATGGCACCCTCCATACCTAGGGACTGCTTGCATAATGACATGAGAACTCTTCAGTTCTAGCCTTCTTCTCCTCCTGCAAGAGCTTTGCAATAGTCTACTGCTCATAATTTTCTATAAACACTAGGCCATTGTTGCCCCACTATTAAACCATTCTGCATTTTCATCTGATAACAAATGCAACAGAAAAATAATTCTATCAAGTCAGATGCTTGCAACTCTTGAAAAAATTTTTCTCTTACATATCTCAAATTTTGTGTTTACAAAGTTTGCAAAAGCTACTTAAGAACATATTCCTACCTAAAACTTATTGCCTTAAAAAAAAAAAAAATCCTTTTTTCATCTTAAAAACATAGAGGACTTTCCTGGTCACAGAATACAAGAGAAATTCTCCAGAATTAGGCTACCACAAATACATGACACTCAAGCATTTGACAGTACACTTCACGTTAATTTTTTAATTTCTTGGAGTCTTAACTTTGGAATTTTAATTTTGATCTCTCTTTCTACTCCCCCCTTCGCCCCATCTTTGCAAGAACTGATCACTGGAATCAACAGCAGCAACTCGCACTTTTCTAACATTTGCACTAGATAAGATCTATTGTTGGCCAATAACAGAAAGCTGCCATCCTTTGAGTGCTCTAGATCTGAGAATAATACCAGATAACATCCTCATAGAGTTTTATTAGTTATTAAAAAAAAATAAAATCTTTCATTCATGAGAAAGTATCATTAAATCATGTAATTTGTCTAAGAAAGAACAAGTACTGTGGATTCTGACTCCAGCTGTAAAAAGAAAAAAAAATCAACCATAAATGGACAGTGTTTTATTTTTGCGAGGACAATCTACACATTAAATACTCTCATGCTATGTGTCCTAGGAATTTAAAACATCAAAGCACTTTTAGCATCCCTCTCTTTCCAAGCTTTGCACAAAATAAAACAGTCTTATATATATGAAAAAACCCACCCTGTTTTTCTTTGATAGCAACCTTTATAAAACATCATGAAAAAGATTAAGAGATGGCAGCATTTCTAAAAGTATCAATGCAACAGCCAGCAAAAAGAAATGCTGATAGTCAGACCTATAATTACTATATCCATTTGTTCTCCTACCTCTTTCTTACAGCCAAACTTTGGACCAGTTAAACACTGATACCAGCAGTGGTTTGACCATTTACTATGAGAATTACAGAGACACATATCTTGAAAGCCATTGTAGAAACACAGCTAGCTGGCTTGGTAAAGATATAGATGGAAATAGAAGTGTGAGAGAGCTCTCCTGTATTTTCCCATTATTCTTGGATTATGTGCCTTTCTGCTCGGGGAAACCAACAAGCATACACAACACATGCAAATACCCATACAGATTACAAAATCATAGTCAAATTTGCCTAAGCTACTCAACGTCAAAGCAAGACTCCAAAGTTGGGAAAGTACATACTATTTTGAGTAAGATATTTCTGAGAACTGAAAATACAATTTTTTCCCTTTTTTCTCTAGTTGTGCCTAACTTGATACAATGCAAAACCACACAACAGATTTAAAGTCCTCTTTAATAGGACTATTAAGATTATTGAAGCAGAACTTTTACCTGGTTTTTAGAAAGTTATAAGTAAATATATTAAAAATACATTGAACAACATAAGGATCCATCTAACCCTGAGAGGTTAGTGCAGTTCACCTCACCTGCAGAAAAACTCCACATAAGAAATTAGAAAGCTAAATTTACAGCAACCGAAAAGCAACCTGCCTGTGCAGAGCAGCAGCAATCAGCTTGCCAGTTGTGCTCAGATTTGTAAGTCACCAACAACCAGGTGACCACAAGTTCCCTCCCAAGTTAATTGTTCAGTCATTCTATGGAGCTCTGGACCCAGAAGTCACAAGAACATCAAGGAAAAACGGATAGATAGTACATGGACCTTAACAGTGAAAATTGCCGAGATGAACTGTAAGGTGCTAACAGACCAATTCCTTCACCAGGCTTTTAGAGATAACTGCAAACACATCCAAAAGGTACTCTCCCATGATCTTTCCAAACAATTCAGCAGCTCTAATTGTTGAATGCAATTTAAAAGTAACCAATTTATATTCCTTTGTTCAGTACTAGAACAATACAATCTGTCTTTAATTTAAAGTCTGCAATGAAATCCTGAATCACACTAATGGATCCTTCAGCCTTGAATTTGAATTCCTAGTCCTCATCCTTTTATACATTCTCTCACTGACACTTCTCCCACATGCAAAAGAAAACATCTTAAAATGTGTTTGCATAGTGCAAAGAACAAGCCACAATACAGAAAAGAATCAAACCTCAAAAATCGGAACCACCATCTAAATTCATTCTTACATTGAGAGCCATCAGCACCCCAAGTCATCTTCACTCCAGTGTGACACCATTCTGACACTTCACTTTTGATGTTCCCTCCAATGCTCGCTCTTGCTCTGATGCTAATGCAATTAGAGTATCTAACAGTATAAATGTTTCACCCATTGCCAGACCGCAAACTCCCCTCCCTCCCCCCCTGCCTTTGATATGTATGATTTTCTTAATCCAAAATGCAATAGACAAAACAGGGGCAATACTGCTTCTCCTAACTCATTGCTGAGTTCCTTGATGAAGGACCTGGAACAACACTCTCTATTCAGAACACCTCCATCAGGCATAGAAGCAGCATTCATTCACCTGACTCTCTGGCAAAAAGTCAGACAATTTAACCTTCCTTATTATCCTAGGATTTTGCCAGCACTGATTTAAAAACCCTCTATCAATCCATAAATGAACTACCCTACTTAATTTTACTACATAAACACTTAAACAAAACACCTTCTGCTCAGAAGATGAAGACTTTCAGGAATACTTGTGCATTCCTGACTCACCGTGTGTATTTGTAATACAGGTGTGCTTTAGCCTCATGACATTGCTGGGGCAATTACCCTCACATAAAGCCACCGTAAAATTCAGTACCATCAGCAACTTCGTAAGAGAACATGTTGCAACTATAAACAAAAAAAGAGTTTGAATGATATCGTGAGATCCCACAAATGGTGCCTCAGCTATGCAGATCTAGCAATCCTTTTGTAAAGCAGATACTCATTGATACACGAAATATTTAAAGAATTAGTATGAGGTCCATTCCTGACAGTTTTTTCCAGGAACAGAAGACAAGATCAAAAACATCTATGTAACATACTATATATCCCCATCAACAAGTGAGACCTCATTTAGTTGAGAGGAAAAATGAGATTTCTTAAAATTGACAACTGTATATGCATATTGAAAGGGAAGCCAAATAAACTTGTCTTTCTAACATGTATATCAGTCTTTCTTTAGCAGGCTGCTTTGACTAATATTTATACGTTAATCTAGCATTCTTCTGAATTGCTTCACACCAATGCTATTTTTAATTGGCAAAAATTTCCTATGGGACAGTGGTACGAGACATAGCATTTGGTTATATTATGGCNAAGAGATAGGGTAAAAAAATATGCAGAGGGCAGCATTCTACACTAAAAATAGCCATGGCTCATGAATAAATACATGATCTGACAAGAGATTTATCTGCACTTATGAAGACTGAGTTACACAGATGGGATCACCCTCTTCTGCACAGTTCAACTCTGAAAAAAGGGCCAAAAAAATTTTAATTTTTATTTCAAATTATTTCTGACATGTGCCACAATCATTATTTAGCTTGGCATGGCATAACTTGTATTTTTAATGAGGGGAAAAAAAAGAACATCACTTAGAAAAGATTTAGTCACGCTATATACAATCATTCATGAGAAGTTTAAAGTGTATGTTATCAAAGAAAATCAAAGCAAGTGTTGAAGTTACTTGAATTATAGTAACACAGCCTTTGTTTCACAGATAGCTAAATATCTTTTTCACACTTTTTTTTTAAAGCTCTCAGTATGGATCTTGTTCTCTAAGTAGTAATCTGACTCACTGCCAACCTCATTAGTGATTTATAATAAATGTTCCTTTTCTAAAGAATCCTGATTTTTCCGTCAGATTAAATGAAATGTATATAACTTTCATTAAGCTTTCATTACACGCTTATGAAAGACTGCTTTGATTATAGGATGAGAACTAGAGAACATCACATGATGCATAGGCTAGAGATAAGAACTTCTTAGAAATAAAGAACCCTCTTCATCTGTCATTGATCTAGGATGAGTAATTTACTTTATCTCTACCACTATTTACCCATCTGTAATAATGTTTGTCTGTTTCATACTCACAAATTTCCTTTCATCTATCCCTTAGTTTTGGAAATCCCTTCTATGTTTTGCTTCACATTATTTGGAGACACCTCTTACAAGTGATTTCACCCCCAGGCCTATAAACTATTGGAATTGACAAAATATCTTAGAGATACTGGAAAAAAGAATTTGTTGTCTTCTACTTAAATGGAAAATGTAAGTATTCAAAAAAAGTATCAAATAATTTCCCTACTTAAACACATCCTCAAACTTGCCTTACTTAAGAATAGGATTAGGAAAACATTCGTCAAGCCACTCAAACTAGTACTTCAATGCTTTTCTGAACTGTAGTACATTGGCTACAAACCTCTGAGAACAGACACCTCTGTTTTTCACACCTTCCTTTACTTAGATGCGTTAAGTATCAATTCAATCCAATGATGTGCCATGAAATCTATCACATTAATACATTATACACATTATTTAATATTCAGTTAATGAGATCACACCTATTATGTGTATGGATTTGAGTCTTCAGTCCTCAAATGGGGATAAATAAGATGCAAAAGTACAATGTGGTTTGCAAAGAATAACATTTGTAGAGAGCAGTGAAGCACTCCCTCTTCAAGACTGAGGTTTATTTTTATTTCCACGTTGTAATACATCATGAAGAATGAAAATAATGTTTGCTAGCTCACAACTAGTACGTGCCAAATTATTTTGAAACAGGTCTGAAATGAAATAATTGCCTAATTTACCTTCTAAACTATAATTCTCAACTTTGGGTGATGCAGTCCTTTACAAACACACAGTATTCATGATATGGGGAATATTCATGTGCTTATGGACAAAATTTCTTGCACATATACCTCCCTGCTCCCCCAACAGGATGCATGCACACACAGGCACATGCGCGTATCTACACCCCCCCACACACATTCCCTCAATAGAAACAAGCTGATATTAGGGGATAGACAGACAAAATTTGATCAAAAATGACAGGATAAAAAAATCTCATATAGGAAAGTCCTATGTAATACAAAAAATAAGGAACTTACTTCACATCCCTTCAAGTGAAGGACAGTTTTATGGTTCGTCACACTATTCTGTCCTTGTCCTTCCCTTGGAGTCAGTAATGGAGCATTACCTGGCACAGGCTGGCACCACATTGCTGTCTCTAACAGAGCAACACACATTTATATCTGACCTCCTGCTCTTCAGTTCGTTTCCCTGTTCAGAGTTTTAATTATCACTCCCATGCTCACAATTTGGAAAATCAGCCCTTCTCCATCACCACTGCTTGTACATGATTTCTCCATGTTCACAGCTCAAGCATAAATTTTCTAAACATCCTGCTACCCAACAATCACACTAAATTATAACAACATTGCAGTATGTATAGCAGGGTAAAAAGGAGCACTGGACAGTGCTTATCTGCTAGCTCTATATGATTAAGAAAAAGAAAAAAAAGAATCTGGAGAAACTGAATGGAAAGAATAAATAGTTATTTTAATGCCATTCATCAATAAATTCCAAATTAATAAAAGTTATGCAAAAAAAAATGCTCAGCCTTCCTACAAAACATACTAATCATCTGATCATTCCTTTAGTTGCATGATATACAACTCAAGTAATTGAGTCTCCCTGCTTTTAAAAATACTGCATTCCAATTTTTTTCTGTTCTAAAATAACTGTAAAGTAAGCCTTGCCCTGAGTTACTATTGTGTCTGGATCTTTATCATCTTCCTATTGCTTAAAGTAATAATTGTTTCTAACACATTAGTAATGTGTATTAAAGACTTTTAGACGCTTAAATGATTTGCTGTGATACTTTAAAAACACTACTCCTCCTAGACCGAACTCTATTTTTCCAGAGCTGATAACATCATTTTCAGATCTTTTGGGAGACAATGCACATTACATTAACTGGGATTGGAGCTTTCTGCCTCCATTTTCTGTGCATGTATAAATAATCAGAGAACTATTTACGTGCACGGAGAACTGTCGTGGTTTCAGCCCAGCCGGTAACAAAGCACCATGCAGACCCTCGCTCACTTCCCACCCCTCACCCTGCCCCTGGCCACAGTGGGATGAGGAGAAAATCCAAAGGCAGGCTCGTGGGTCGAGACAAGGACTGGGAGGGATCACTCCCCACTTATGGTCACGGGCAAAAGACAGGCTCAACTTGGGGAAGAAACAAAATCAATTTCATTTACTACAAATCCAATCAAAACCAAGGATATTAGGAAGGAAAACCAAACCTCAGAACACCTTAGAATCATAGAATCATAGAATCATTTACGTTGGAAAAGACCTTTAAGATCATCGAGTCCAACTATCAACCATGCCCACTAAACCACGTCCTGAAGTGCCTCGTCTACATGCTTTTTGAATATCTCCAGGGATGGTGACTCCACCACTTCCCTGGGCAGCCT